>UELU01143493.1:22060-32645 GCA_900490025.1 Megastigmus dorsalis
TATATATATATGTTGCTCGCGCGTTTATTGAACGAGTCTTGCGCCTCTCTGTATCTTCTTTATATTTTTCAGCATCTTTTTGCCCCGCGGTTCTGTTGCGCTTTTGCGCTGTCGTTCAAGGTGTCGATAATCGTATGCGGAAGAGACAAATCGTCGAGGAAAGACGAGCAATTCTCCTGCACGTCTATGGAGTCTGATACTTTTGAAAACCGAGTCTTTACTTTGGACTCTTCGACTCGAAGGAAAGATTTCCATATGTGTAGGACTTGCGTTTGATTAAGATGATAATGAGTTGCATTGAACTAAGCCCGTGTTAAAAGTTCAAATCATATGAGATCTCACGTGACCATTTTTTAAAATTCTGAGATGAAAACTATGCAATTTTCACTTCACTTACACCTTTGTACGTATTAGAATGCGGATGACAAACATCTAAACTCTACAATATTTTTTACTTAGAACTAAAAATTCGACTGTTCAAACTTAGGCCCTGATTTTAGGCGTTATCATCGGTATGCTAAAACCTATCAAGGTGTAAGGTAAGTGTAACTAACTATGACTCTAGTGTTTAAAATAAATATTATACCATTCTGACCTAAAAATCACAATTTTGACATGATTTTTAGGCTCACATGGTATAAAATATTGTTCGACACTGGTGTGTAAGTTGATTTTTAGCACATGGGACGCTTTTCGCCCGAGCGAAGCGAGAACAACTTTCTCACCCGTGTCGAAAAGTACTATTTTATCCGCCCGTGCACAAAACACTTTTAGCGTGCGAGAAATACCTTTGCCGTGTGCTAAACAAAATGTTTCGGGAAAACTGCGCCGGAAAAACTGGCAGTCAAAGTCGTGTTTCGCGCTCATCGTGATAAATAATGCAGTTCGATTGAAAAATCATAGTTGGATTAAAGAGTTTATAGTAAGTCTAATATTATATTGTAGTAAGTGTTGTAAAGCATAAATCGAGAGTAGAGACAATAAACTTTTCTTTGCATTTTAAAGCGATTTAAATAAGCTTATAGGCCTCAAACCCCAGTTTAGATGTTTTCATCCAGATGCTAAGGCCTATGAAGATGTAAGTTGACTGTAAATTTGCATAATTTTAACGATTTCAAGTTTTTTTGTTACCTAAAATGAACAAAAGAGGTTCAAAGTCAAATAAATAATTTGAAAATAATTATTTTATAATGATGATACGTAATTTCTAAGGAAATTTCATGTTCTTTCAGAACTTGCGTATTGGTTTTCCTCTAAGTTCTTGAGTAATAAAAAAAAAATTTTTTATTAAAAGATAAAAATTGTCAAAATTTTAATATTGTAAAAAAAACCATAAGGTCTACAAATGACTTCAAACGACTACAAAAATTAATAAGTGCTGAAACAAGTTGGGTATGAAAAGCTTACTAAATTTTATAAAAAAATATCAGAGGGTTCAAAATATTATTGAAAGACACATAGGATGTTTGGAACCAAAAAATTATGTTGAAATTCATTAAAGAAAATGGAACTTGAAAATTGTCATAGATACGAACAGCTTTCTCTGAGAAAGCAATATTAATTTTCTGACTAATTGTAGCTTTATAACATATATAAAACCATTTTCATTGCATCCCAATAACTTACTCTGAAGCGACTAAAACACTTTATAGATCCAGACATATTTTTAATCTAATCAAGATCTGAAAGTGCAAAATATACATTTTCTCTGTTTTTTTTTAATTTATCAAGTGTAAGAAAATAGTTGAGATGTTCTATTTGTTAATACATTGGAAATAGGGACTATACGTAAAATTCGAAGTTTTTTTCTTTGCGCATATATTTTGTGGACCCCCCCCCCAAAAAAAAATGATCCATCGCCAGTATTATCCAGGCATAAGGTGCACACGTCGGTGTAAAGTGACACGCGCCTAGATTTAAGCAGACAAGAGTGTGTGTGTGTGTGTGTGACGAGAGCGCATGCGACTCAGTTTGTCAATGGTAAATATTTGCCGCACGAGAATCGTACCTATATACACGCTGTTTATATACAAGTACACCCATCCGTTTACCTCTGTCTCATTCGTCTCTAGGGCTTTTCAAAGCTGAACAAGAGAAAGGGAGGGAGAGAGGGAGAGAGAGAAGGAGAGAGATAGCGTGCTGCAGCGGAAACGTGTGCGGCGCATTTGAAAAAAAAGAATGGAAGATGCAACGAGCAGCACGGTGGAAAAAGAAAAGAGATAAGCGCGAACGATAAGAATGTGAACGAGGAAAATGTGTATACACACACACAGTCTGTTGGCACAGGGAGCGATATGTCGAACAGAATTTTTCGTGTTGTACAGGGGTTTTTGTGAGCAATGTATAACTTCTCAAATTGACATCAGACGTTTGCTATTTGCTTTATGATTGAGGCATTGTGCTGCCGTGAAAACTCATTGTGACCGAGCACTTTTGACTTTGGAAAATCTCTACCGCGCGAGCTTAGTTTTTTTTTTAAAGAAGAATTTAATATAACTATATAACATATAAATGGACAGTTGCTGCTAATAACGACTAGTCATTTATTGTATTGCTTATATAGTTTGAGCGATTACAGTGTTGCTTATACCTTAGATTATATACATAACAATAATAACAGAATCCCAATGCTTAATGAATGCACTGACTTAAGGAACATTTTGTCCACTTCGAAGAAAAATTCTTACATATTCTACTTTTATAGAAAAATTAATCTAAAGAAAGGAAGATTTAACTATTTATCTGAGATAAGATCTATATATAATATTTTAGAAATATTTCAAATTCCAATTTACGATCGAAACGAAAGAAAGTTCTGTATATACAGAGAGCATGGAAATACGTGCATAAACGAGGCTCACAGACTCCCTGCAGACAGAGACAGAGAAATGCCCCTGAAATAAAGGCCACTTTGTTCCGGGACGATACGGGAAAAGTGAGAAGTCGACGTGTGTCTTGTTCTTTTTCTCCTTCTCTACTCTCTCTCTCTCTCTCTTTCTCTCTCTTTGCGCGTTCGCTACTCGCTGCTTTCCGCAACGCCGCGCGAGCGAAACAAAACCGCTGCTGCACATCGACTGCGCGTATTATACCTTTGGCTGCGCATTCGCAAGTCAGTGCGATTACCCACGCGAAAGCCTCTGTATCGAGCTCTGCGCACCGAGATTTAGCATAAACATCGTATTATCGCTGTATGCCGATGAGCAGAGAGACCGAGAACAACAGCGGCAGAAAGAGAGTGAGAGATTGATACAACGATGATTAAGCTGTTTAACTTATCGATACATATGTTTTTAGATATATATTATATTATATTTTTACATTGATAATTTAAGGAGCTACGATCGTGCAATTTTTAAATACATGCGAAACAAGCAATTGTTGTTGATCAATCCTACTTTGTTTACTGTTATTTACCAGAATTAGTGTTTCCAAAGAAATTATTTTTCTTGCGATAGATTAACACTCCTGAACACCATGTCGAGATATCTCGTACAAAATACACGCAGAATTACTATAAAATATATATGTAAGTTCGTGCAGAGGAGGGTTATATGTAATATTTTTGATGGTAACAGCTGGAAGCCTGATGCGGTAAACAAATAGTTTGCACTGCTTTTTAATCTGTACAATTTGTAAAATGTATTGTAAATTCTTTAATCTGAGTCTATTGGCCACGAGAAGCGTGAAATGACCGTTGAAGAATAATCTATCGCGGGCGCTCATAATTTTCTCACAAACTCACGACGACGGCCATCGCATTTCCCTTCCTACAAAACCCGATAACCAATCGGCATCTCTAGCGTCTAACAAAGTTTTTCCATAAATACACGAACGTAATACCGCGCGGCATCAGCTTCTCACGACGCCGTAAATCTATCGAGCCCATATAAAAGAACTTATCTCCAGATAAAAATCCTTTGACGCGCCCAAGGAAAAAAAGCTCTTCAGCATCAGCCACGTTCATGAGCATTGGGACTCTGAGGGAGGAGGAGGGTAAGGAGAGCAAAGCCAGCGAGTTCTCACCGTCGGCGTCGAAAGTATACAAGCTCGCTCGGTTGCTTGGACGCGAGGGAGGAGGGGGGAAAAAAGCGAGAGGCTGCGATGCGCGTGCACTGGTGCACATACACCGCGCACGTATATATACATCTCCTCGGAGGCAAGCCTGCAGAGAGTAGAGAGTTTGTATTTTCGACGCACTTATAAAAGGAGGGAGGCCGCACTGCAGCCGAGCGCGCCGTCACCTCGCACCGAGTCATCTCTCTCTCTCTCTCTCTCTCTCTCTCCTTTTGCTTATCCATCCCGTCGTATACATATATACGTTCGGTGCGTCCATCTTTTTTTTTTTTCGTTTCTTTTTCTCCAGGCGCACGAGCTCGGAGAACTTATACTATACTCTCTCTCTACCCCCTCGAGCCTCTCGATTACCGTCATGGACTAAAAAAAGACGTGGACTCACACGCCTCGAGACGCCCAATGAATTCTCTTTCTCTCCTCTGCCTTGAGGCAATTCCTCCTCAGTCTCAGTCTCTCCCTCTCTCTCTCTTTCTCTCCTTTTCTCCCTCGACTCCTCCTTCCTTTTTTTTCCCCAAAAAATAAAAGACAGCCATCGTTCGCGTGAGATGTGCGCGAGCGTCGAGAGGTTTCCGAACAATAAGGAGGTAATCTTGTCAGCTTGCGGAGAGCCAAGGATTGGATGGTGTTCGATGAAGAAATTGTAATGGATTCGGATGGCGATATACCTACCATATCCTTTATTCCGTTACCGCATTGTCCACATTTTCTACAATGAAGGATAAATTTAATTTACGACGGAGTAAAAATACCGAGAGACGTGGAATTACCAAAGCAGTCGAAGTAGCTTCGTACATACGTGATGAAATAACTGGAAGATAAAAAAGCACAAACGCGCAAAGAGGTATAATCTGTAAGAAATATGTATACATATATGTCTGGTCTGTTTATCGCAAGGAGCATATTATACCTACGAGTTACTTTACACGAAAAAAAAAAGAAGCTGAAAGCTAAAAATACGAGATAACCGCGTTGGGAGATTAAGCGGTCACACACAACAAAAAAAAAGAGTTAAAGAACTTACGTACTACGCATTGTATATATATAGGTGTAGTACACAGTTTCCGCATATGTCTCGTATCAGTTCTGATTGATACTTATACCCGCGAATATTGCGACATCACCTTTGACCGATATAAGCGAAAACGACACGTGTTTGAGCGGCGTTGGTAGATATATATGCTTATTGTGACTCGGCTGTTTTGACATAGAAGACGGTCTAGAGCGAGGTCTAGAGTTTTATATTAAATTTACTTATGTAGATTTATACTTTTATTCTATTTACTTAATAAGATTATTCACCTTTATCACTTTTTTTAAAAATAGATTTTTTGCCTTGCCGCAAAACTTGCAATGACGCGCTTCATGATTTTATTGCATATAGGCATAATGAGAAATATAAATCTGGGTCTAGGTATAACCATCGTAACTTGACTTTGAAGAATATTCGCAATTGAATTAGAAGATTTCTTAGTAAAACGTAGCTTAAATGATGCATCGATGTGATGCGCTCTGTTAAAACCTATACAAATTTATTGTATTCGGAGTTTATATATATTATTAGGCACAGTTGTATAGGTACATATAAGTTTATATAAATTTGCAGTAAATCTTTTAAAAGAGATTGTAACAACTATAGCAGTATAAAGATGCTCGTTACGAAGCTTTGTTTCAGTGTTTTAATTTATTTACAAATATTATAGTCATTATCTCAATGTCTATCTTTATACTTATAACTTAAGGAATTATTCCACAGGAATAAGCTACTTAATTGCTCACCGAATTAACCCTTAAAAATACGCAATCTTAGAAACAAATTGTACCAATAACAAAACGTTTCTCAATGCACGAGTATATAGTTTATCTCGTATATACTTTTTCACACCTCGTGATCTCTCTTAGGGACAAACAAATCTAATCGCCTATATAAGCTAAGATAATACGCATGTTCCAAACTGTCATTTAAGTAGGAAGATTTATTGTACTTTATAGATTACCGCGCGGCATCATTTTTTGTCGTCCGCGCTATCGCCGCGCGCAACGTGCGTGACACTCCTTATAATATATGTCATTGGTGACTGGCGTATTTGGTACTGAGCACATCCTGAAACAGAAATAATTGTAGGGAAAGCATGTTGCTTAATTCATTTAGTGCACAAATTAAATATTTATTATTGATTCGTTATTTTACATCGTTCGCGACTCGAACTCAATTCTCAAATTTATAAATGACTCGAATATATTTTAATAACTACTAACAAGCTGCACATTAATCTCGCGAATCTCGGTAAAATCCGCATTAAAGTGCACAAGGGGGTCCTTTATCTCCACGAATACATTACATTGCAGAGAGAGTGTCGAACGGCAAAACGCGCGTATCTCTTTCTCCTCCTACGTCTCGATAATTCCCGAAATAAAAATATCTCTCGCGCGGGCGCTCGCATACCTGCGCTTCTCTCTCTCTCTCTCTCTCTCTCTCTCTTTCCGTCCGCGATAACTTACAGCAAAGATGGCTGAGAGAGTCGCTGCTGCTGCTGTATACTGATCCGTCTCTCTTCGTGCTCTTGCCCGTCCTCAAAGAAATGCGTTTTTGCTCGATACAAGCCGCACTACCGACGCCGCCGCGCACATGCAGACGCTTCTGCCCGTTATTTATTGGGCGCTTTAAATTTAGTTTACTGCAGCTAAGCTTATTAATTTTGTTTTAATATATATGCAATGTTAGTCTGTCCCGCAAGCTGCGTTAGATATTTATTTTTATTGCTCGTTATTAATAAATATAATATTCAAACAAATTATTACAGAAAGACAAAAAAAGATATGTTCTGGCATTTTATTGCATTCCAGTGGTTACGTTGAAAAATCTCCTGGTACACTTAAATCGAGGTCCAGTTATTTGGTCTCATTTTATACCAGCTGATATAGTGTAAAGCGGAGGATGTAATATCAGATACTTTTAGTTTGAGTTTAGGATGTATTTTAACAATGGAAAAGTACAGCACTTGTACCATCATTTGGAGCATAAATAGACGTTTAATTGAAATAAAAATTTAGTTCCCTTACTTGACGTGAGAAACGTTTGCAAAAAGACCGAAAAGATTAGTTACCTAATATACTTGATATATGGAAGCAGAAACAGACGCATACAGAAAGATCCGATTTTCAATCAATTTTTCCTTAACTTTCCCATCATGTAAAGGAGTCCATTTCTTTTTAAATTTAATATATTTTTTATGCTCTATATAATTTTTTTATATATGTACTACTATGAATGGAACAATTTTGTATTTAGCTTACTGGAATTTCCCATTATTCCAGAAGATATTCATAACTTTATAGCGAAAAAGATAGAAACGATTATAATTTGGTGCCAGTTAGCAGAAGATGACCGTTCATAATAAAGCCCTTTAACACGGTCGAAAAGTTCCCCGAAACCTGGAGAAAAAGAGAGAAAAAAAACCTAGAACCCATAAAGCCAGAGAATTTTTTGTGAACTCTTCATTTAGTCGCTCGGACGATTTCGTTCTCTCTCTCTCTCTCTCTCTCTGTCTCTCTCGGAAAGACCGGCCCCGCCGTGTGTTCCGCCTTTCTTTATCTACCTCTCTCGCTCTGTCTCTCTCTCTCTTTATCCCAGAATCGTCCGTCCCCCAGGACTTAGGTACAACGCGGCCACCATGCTGATAGTTACTTTTTTCTCTCTCTCTCTCTCTCTCTCTACTCCCGCTCTCGACGGATTAAAGAAAAGGACAGGATTGAAGCGACACGCGGATAAAAACGTCTTCTACTCTCCAGTCTCCAGCTCTCTCTCTCTCTCTTTCCTCCTCGCACTCGACAAGCTCCCCGTGCACACGCAAGAGGTGGAATGTGTTTGTGTGCTTCTGTATATATATATATATACACGATATATAGTACGTGGCGGCCACGGGGAAGCGCACGCGGAGAGAAAAAGAGAGAGACGAACGATATCTATAGAGCTGGGATATATTATATAGAGAAGGAGAGAGAGAGAGAGCGAGAGAGATAAAAGTGCGCGCAAGTGGCGCACACATGGCGCACAGTTGTTCGAGAGGTCAGGTTTTTGTCCGCGAGCTTCCAGCTTTACGGATCTCGACGTTTCTCTCTCTCTCTCTCTCTCTCTCTCTGTCTCTCTCTGTCTCTATCTCTTTGGCCTCGTGTGTGCGTGCGTGTATCCCACACCTATGGTATAGGCAGCCAGGCAATTTTCGAGAGGGAGAGAGAGAATGAAACTTAGTGGTGCTACCGCCGCCGCCGCTGCTGATGCTGAGAGAGGACCAAAATAGCCAACGACTCGTGAGAGGGAAAGAACGAGAGAGAGAGAACGAGGAGTCGAGGGGCCAATCGAAAATCGCCTTATACTTCTTCAAGGCGGCCGAGTCACCTGGACCTGCTGCGGCCCATGCTGTGCACTGCAGCCGAACAACCAACATATACGCGCGGGATGCTACGAATCGCTAGGCGGAAAATTGTTTTCTCCGCTAATTTACCGCTCTCTCGCTCTCTTTCTCTTGAAAAATGTATACTTTCTCGCCTGCCTTGGAATTACCGAAGAATTTTAAATTATTTACTAATTATTTAGCTTGCACGTCGGATGCACTTGCTAAATACGACGTTGGGGTTCAAGGGAATCCAATGGACGTATAAAGAGCTCCAACGGTATACTTTATACGAGCGTGCCATACTTTATTCATGTGCATTTTATGCCTTTGACCTCCAATATAATTTGTCTTTGTCCCTTTATATATGCCTTTTCGACTCGTTTACAGCAATAAATAACTGCAATTAGTCACGATGCATCTTGTATCGAAATACCTGTGGATGCGTAAATATAGTAATAATTGTCCGATCACCTTTTTACGGTAAAAGTAAAAACCTAGATTAATGAATTTACTTCCGCGCGAAAGTTTCCGAAATGAGAAAGAATCCAATGTACATACTCTATATAAGACTTGTGTTTTCCCGTAGTCTCCACTGGGTCTTGTCGCCATTCTCCTTTTTCCTCTCGCTTTTCCTTCTCGCATCTCGTTGACAAATTGCTCTACGCTCTAACTCTCTCTCTCTCTCTCTTTCTAGACTCTCGGGGATCTGCATCACGTACCTGGCATAAATTCGCGAGCGCAAATCCTCTCTCGCTACACGACCCCGGGATACACTTTGCAAAGTCACGCTACTCCGATCTCGAATATATATATGTATATAGAAGCGAGTACGAGGAGAAAACCGCGATTATGATTTGAAGGGGTTCTTAACTTTTAGCTTCTTTCCGATAGCTATAGGGACGGCCGAGTTGTTGGGGATTTTTTCGCTAAACTCGTGGCCGGAATTTTTATGCGCTCGCCCCCCGGCACGTGACACACCTTTTTATACATTATCAAATTGTTTTAATACCTATATTGAAAGTGAGCGAGACCTTTTTTTTTAATTACTACTTAATCAATTTGTTTATAATCTACCATATTATTAATGCAAGGAAAGGAATATACATATCCTGGACAACACGAAATATTATAAAGTAATGACATATGCATATAGGTGAATGTAGGCTTCTCATCTTTTTATAATGCATAAAAAAAATTTTACTGGTTAAATTTTACTCATGCATAAAAATAACCGAAGAGATCTCACTAATCGCTACCAAATTTACGCTAAACATTGTAAAGTGAAAATTCGCCCAGTCGGAAATGTGTGGCATAATTTTAAAAAACAATTTAACTATTTTACTCTAAACGTTTACGTGATGTACAAATTTATTATAAAGCCACTCCTATTACAGTTTTTTAAAATTTATTTAAGGTTAATTCATAGTACATTACACAACCAGTGCGCAAAAAAGGAGTTTTCTGCACGAGTTAGATTTTCTGTCCGGACGTAGCGAGAGTATAACATGAGTGTGAGTTTAATCTTTCTCTCGGATAATTACTGTCTTCGGATTTACTTCCTTAGTTAGTTTTGCCACTTTCTCGTATCAGTTAACTTTGTATTTTATTGGATTTATGATATTTAATACTGTTTACCTTTTTCTTCTTTATCTTGTAATAAATTTATTAATAGTTCAATCTTAAAGGGTAACAAAAGTTTCATATATAAAATCTCATCACATCCTGTGTGTGAGAATCAACTTTAAATGTATAACTATACTTGAATTGATAATTCTGTCAAGTTAGAGTAGTATGTTTCTATCACCTTTTTCAATGGAATTCCGCTTTTCTATAAAGTTAGTATTTTACTCTAAAATACGATTTATTGTAATAATATCTTTGACCTTGGAAATATTAAAGTTTCAAATGATACCTATTTATGTAAAACAACGTAATCGTTCTGAAAATGAAGTCAAAATTTACGAACAACTAAAAATGTGAATATGTCTAAATCGTCAATAACTATAATAGGTTAACAAAGTTATGATGAAGTACACATTTGAAATATAATTTGCAATATTGAATTTAATGAGAAGAAAATGCTCGTAATGTTTTAAAAAATCGTTGTAAATTTCATT
>UELU01143507.1:5372-18525 GCA_900490025.1 Megastigmus dorsalis
TGGCTTCAATTCATAAGGAACCCAATTTCCTTGCTTCTGAATCATTCCCATGGCTTTGAGGCGTTTCGAAATTGCTTGTTGAGTGACTCACAATGATTCTGCTAATTCTTCTTGCGTTTGGCACGAGTCTTCAGCAAGTAATGCCTCCAGTTCGGAATCTTCGAAAATTTTTTCTCTTCCGCCGCCATGCCGGTCCTCGACATCAAAATCACCGCTTTTAAAGCGTTGAAACCACTCACGACACGTGCTTTCAATAAGAGCAGCGTCACCGTAAGCACTTGAGAGCATTCGATGAGCCTCAGCCGCAGTTTTCTTCAAATGAAAGCAGAAAATCAACACTTCCCGCAAATGACGAGAATTTGGCTCGAAAACTGACATCTTCGATCGAGAATACACTTTTGATGCAAACACAAATTCACTAATATGCTGCTATCGTTATGTTGACAGATGTCCAAGCTTACTGTATGAAATTTTTGACCTGCCTATTTCAACCGGCACTTACCGCTGCAGCCATCTATCGATAAACGGCGGAAGCAAAGTTGTACACCTAATAATTTCTATGCACAATATAAGAGATTAACGATTATGTATGTTGCCTTGCTTTATCTATGTTTATGAATCTATTATTGGTCACACGCAATTATAAGGAAAAGAAAGTAGGATATAACATAAAATTGAGACGAGGACGATTGTGCATTCATGAAAAATTTGCCTTTTGGCTTTTATTTCTTTATTTATTGAAAAAAGATACTTTATTCCTTATATACGTGGCATAAAATATCACTCGAAAGGTTCAGGTAATATACATATATATAAACGTATATATTTAATCTGTCTGAACGTTATAAAAAATAAATCATCTTTAAAAACATGCACGTTATTAGACGAGGGCTCCACTGTCACACATAGTGCAAAATATCGAATTTAAGGGATCAAAAATTAACATCGTTCTTGAAGGCATCGGTAGTCATGAAGCTGTTATCCACTCAAGTAGGCGATTATTGTATTCAAATGACAGGAATTAAAATGATACCACAAAAAGTCAATAAAAAATATCAAAGAAATGACATTACTAATATCGAAATTGCAATAAGATGTCGTAACAGAGCGGAGGTCCGACACCAGGCTTTAACGAAATATATTGAAAGTGTCATCCAAGGAAAAAGTTTCATGCAGTGATATACATTATAGGTGAAATCATATATCACACGAGCGCTTTTATTAAATTAAAGAATACAGAATTTATTACTAGTATACTAGTAATTTGACCTGAACACAAGTCAATAAACATAAGCTCAAATAAACGTGCAGAATTAAAGAGTGATGAAGTAAAATCAAGAAGTGAATAAGATATCAAGAAGAATATAATTAGTGAAATAGAAGATGAAGGCTCATGAACAGACCATGAAACATTTTCACCGAAAAAAAATACAATGGCGGACTTTCGAATTTTTCGACCCTTTTTTGCAGTTTTAATTGTTTATAACTTTTTTAAATAACAATGAATATTTTTGGTTGTAGTACCGACCATAGAGAGACATCTAAAGAGTAAAATGCCGTTTGGTTCATTTTGATAAGTGCAATAGTTTTGAAATACGAGTGACACCTAATTGAGAAAAAGCCGATTAAAGTTTTTATTCGTGAAAAATCGTAAAAAAAAAAGTCAATTTTACTCACATATCCATTCCAGCTTCGTACACAACTTCTTCTTGATCTTCGTAGGTATCATTTTCAAATATTCTTGCATTTCTAGAAGCAGTTCGATGTTCTTTAGACGCTTCAGTGGCTTCAAGCTCGGCTCGATCAACACGCTTGTCGTTGGCCTTATCAGCGAACTGCCTTGCTTGCGGTCCGATTTTGACACCCATAAGTTCCATAACTTTCAATATCGGTAAAAGCCCTTCATTAAAAATGCAGGCAGCACTAAAAATAAGAGCAGCAATTTCAAGTGTTTGTTTTCCAACAAACTTGTGTTTAGGAGCTATATTCCAGACACACGAATTATATAATAACTTTCGTTATTGTTTTGAATATTAGCCCCTAAACATCTCTCGAACAACTTTTCGTCAGTTAATTCTTCATAAATTGGTTGTAAAAGAGTTTCAATTTCTTGATCGTTAGCCGGGGGATGTTTGAAGTTATGTAATTTATCTGAAGCTACTGCCTTTTGATAACCGCTCCATAAATTTGCTCCTGCTGGGCAGTACTTGTGTTGCGGCTTAGCGTCGTTGGAACACTTGTGAGAAAATAAAAGGCCAGAATTGCTTTCTTCATGTCTGCCACAGAATCGGGGTGAGCAAGCACAGCTTTTTTAAAATAACCAGATAATTTTGGCAGTTGCGCTTCAGTGCATTGTAAAGGTTTTATTGCAGGTTGGTCACTTTTTTTAGTCCTCTTCATTGTGGGTATTTCTTCACCTCTTTTTAATGCCTCTATTTTTTTGTGCTTTCAGAGCTCTCTTTATTTTTGCAAGGTTTCTTTTAGCTTTCTTTACTTTGAGAGCCTCACCATACGGTTCAATTTCTTCGAGCGGCTTGAAAGTTTTACTGTCACCGTCGCCGATATAATATTCATACATAACACCGTACTACTCCACAGGCTTTAGAAACATCTCATCCACGCCTTGAACTTCTATAAGACCGGCACTACCATCATGATCCCTTGTACAATTGTCTGTTTCACAGTGCTCGGTAAACCAAGCATCAAACTCAGGCGTATTTTCGGGAAACTTTTGGGAATAATTACTGCATGCTTGACAAATTTTTGATCTTATTACTGTGTAACGTTAGAGGTAGGCATGCACTAAGGTGCCAGCTAGTGCAGCGTACTCCACGCGCGGGTCAACTCCCACAGCCGTGTTATACTCGGACTACAGTTAACTTTTCCCGGAGGATGATGTAGGTTCTCGAAAGAATACTCTTAAACTCAGGGTTTAATATGTAGAAAATAATATAAATGTTTATTAAATAATAATAACAATACAACTTAATTACAATGGTCGAACTCGGTGCTCGGATCGGGCCTCTCGAGTGTGGCTTCACAGAGTTCGATCGCTGATATACTAAAACAGAAAATATTTCGGAGAAACCGTCTGTCACACATTTGCGGCTTAGATAGAGATAAATCTTAGTGAAGAAACTTAACCACTAATTATAGAAAATAAACTTAAAGGCTAATTGCAGGCGCGATCGTAAAGTCTATTTAAAGCTAAAGTGATTTAGATACGAAATGCATCTAACGCGTCTATTTACAAGTGTGCGGTCGGAGACACCCCTAGCTGGCTGTTGGTATTGGCGAAATGCCTTCAGGTGGTAGTATGCACGGACAGGTTACGGTACGGAACGGCAGTCTCAGGTAGACTTACCGACGCCAGCTTGGGTGTGTCAGATTACACACAGGGGGGGACACTGTAGGTCAACTCCTTGCAGTCTCGGTAAAGGATGGCGAAACCACCAAGCCTTTTTTTACAAAAGGTGAGAAAGGCGAAACCACCTATCTCACGTGGGAGATCGAGTGGGCTAGACCACTAGAGCTAGCTCACCCGAACGCCGCCTAATCGGATTCTCGCGGTCATATATATATTCTAAGGACTACTTTTCTGATCGCGTCTTGGCCCTCGCCACCTAGCGGCCGGATGGGCGAACTACTGCGCACGGTGTATTCAATATATCCGCTTGTGACATTTCGTCACAACTGCATCTATGACTTTGTTCGTATACTTGCCGATTAAACTAGCAATACCAAGTAAATCTGTGAATCCTCTTTTTGACCAGGAACCATCGCCCGAAACAGTAAGCCTATCTTTTGGTAATCCTTTTTCTTTATTCTTTTCTTGCTCTTCTTTGGCCACTTTTTTAAAAACTATTTCACTAACAGCCTTCACTGCAATGTAAATATGCCATAAGCATTTATAATAGCCACTTAAACTTAATGCTCTCGCTGAGATATACATTAGTGCACAAAAATTTGATAAGCCAGAAAAACCAACTCCAATCAAGCGCATTGCATAAACTATTCTTCTGTTTATTTCATAACCATTTTGTATTTTCGGTGATGAAGGGATTGGTTCACTCTTCTCACATTTACAGATGATTTCTAATTGAAAACCCAATCCTTTTAAGTCACTTTTTCCAAACTCCTATTTTTTACCACAGTTCACACACGCAACTCTTTGCTGCAATGTTGCAAATAGAGACCACTGAACGATCACGTAAGTCAGAGACGGATGGATAGTTACTTCAATTAGGGGATCGTCTTTTTTCAGTTTTTCAGCGGCAGAACTGTTTTTTTTTTTCAGTGTTATCATCTGAAGTAAATCGATTACCACAAAAACTCCTCCTTTTTGCTCTATGCCGTAATCCTCGTCCTTTTTTCTGTCCATGATAAATTTAATCATCAGAAATGATAATCATCAAGTATCTAAATAAAGAAAGTGTAGAAAAATCAGTCAAAATATTGAAAACAAAATTAGGAAATTTTTGTGAGGCAATGAAAGAACAAGTTGCTAATCCGAAAGTAAAAATAATAGGAATAATTAATTTTGAAGGAATGAAAAAAAATGCTCTTGAAGACGACATTAATATGAGAAATTTGATTAATTCCGATAAGAAAGGCGAAATACTTAATGTATACACAAACAAGAAAAGCAATCTACGAACGTCGATAGTCGAAGTTACAGTTGACATGCCTAGGCACGTCAAAAAGAACTACAATACAATTTTTGTGGATATCAAAACTGCATAGGTTACGATTTGATAAACGTAAGACCGGGTTGTAACTATGGAAGTTTTGGACATAAGGGTACAAAGTGTCACAATAAATCAATGTACTTAAATTATACAGGAGATTATACAACAATAAACTGCCACGAAAGAGATAAAAAAGAGTATATAAATTGTGCATACAGTAATGGGAAAAATGAAACAAAATACAAGACAAGACAACACGGAGTAACAAAATCTAAATCATGCAATAAATACTCTAATTCGACTAATAAAAAACTGTATTGAAATAACATAAAAAAAATATTAAATCGCATAAAGAAAGTAAATTAGAACTTAAAAAAAAAGTGGAATTACAATTGCAATAATGGTGTCATGCAAAAAACCCTACAAGTGAAACACTAAAAAATGAATACAAAAATATACCAAAATCTTAGTTAAAGTATTCAGTGATACAAAATTAAAATTTGAAAATGAACTAGTAAAAATAAATAGTAGTGACCTAAAAAGTTATGGAATATAATAAATACTAAATTAGGAAAAAATAATACCAAAAACACTGAAATATGAGTTATATATGAAAACAAACGAGAAATTAAAAACAAATTAGATATAACGAATAGTATGAATGCATATTTCTGTGAGATATAGTAAACTAAAACGCTAAATTTGCCAGAGAGCATTCAGAAATCAATCTTTCTGAACCCAACGGACTTCTATGAAATAAAAAACAACATAAACAACATGACAAACAAATCAGGTGGTGTAAATGGTATCAACATGAAAATATTAAAAATTATTGCGCCACTGGTACTATTACCATCAGAACACATTTTCAATACATTCACATATAATAACAGGCCTATCTCGCTTATTTTGACATATTGCCAAAATACTAGAAAAAATAATACATAAAAGACTTTATAACTTTTTAATGAAAAATAATATAATTTCGGAACAGCAACTTCATTTTGTATAAAATATAGAGGCACAATAGACGCTTTCAACTATATTTCTAATATAATCTATACAAATGAAATTCATGAAAGTGAACCAATAATCGCTGATTTCCTAGATCTTGCCAAAGCTTTTGAAACAGTAGATTACAACATACTGCTGGATAAATTAAAACGATAAGGTATAAGGGGGGATGCATTAGAGTTAATATAACGCTATCTCTCTGATAAGCAGCAGCGAGTTAAAATCTAGTAAAGTAAAAGTGCAGCGCAGTACAGCGTAAGTACCTATTGTACTCTAGTAGCGGATTGGAAGCGGCGATCCGTACCGGCGTGCGTGTGTGTGTGTGTTCGTGCGCGAATACTGGCCTTCTCGGTTCGCGAAAGATTTGTATTTATTTCAGTGTAAAATAAGTTAAAGAATATACTTATTAAAATAAAATCACGTCATTATTTTATTAGAGAATTAGATATATTCCCCTAATTTTCCTGCGATTGCCGCCGCCTCCGCGGATACAGTAGAAAAGCATTTCTACTGTGCATAATTCTAAGTAAGCTGGCATCGTGAGCATTGTACGTAACTCACGATAAATTGTCCGAGCATCGGAAAGCGAAACTTAACATGAGAGTCTCGTATTTGTATACGGCACCTGTTTGCACCTGATCAGCCGGGAAAATCAAGTGAAAATTTTCCGGCTGCAACGTGAGAAAGGTAGGAGGTATGCAGTACATCGGTACTGCACTCAGTAAACACAGCCTCGTTACAATACTTAAATAGTAAAAGTACAACTATATGTAAGGCAATACCATTGCCAAAAAATAAAAAAGCAGTATGCAATAAAAATAGCTACAATAAAGCTTTAAAGATCTTCAACAAGTTGCCAAATGTACTAAACGATATAACGACAAAAACGTCATGTAAGAAAACTATACTAAAAAAAATTATATTACAGTGAGTCTAGATGCCACTGAGGTTATATTATATGTTACAATTTCACAAAGCCTATTTAGTATGTAAGATAGTATTTAAGTTTAATCCAGCCTATGTACAGGTGACATGTTCACCTTTTTAGGTATTCTTTTACATGTGTATGATTGCCTTGTAAAATTATCTGGATCAATAATAAATAAATAATTAATCTTAAAAAATTTATAAAATAAAATTTTGAATTAGAATCAATAGGTATAAATAATTTTTCTCGAATAAACGCACAAGATAAACCAGTATAAAAATCTTCAACGAAACAAGTCGTCATATCGGAAATAAGTGGGTCTCTTATTGTGCGAAAAAATCTAATAGACGTAAAAGCGCCTATAATCGTTTAATTTTATTAGAGAAAGACTTTTCGAAAAAGGCTTTGCACCGAAATTGACAGATCTCACTGTGAAAAGCAGATTATGGTATTTACCGCACTTGGGTGTCCAAAATATTAATAAGCCCAATAGAGTTCGTTTCGTTTTTGATGCCGCAGCAAAATCATGAGATGTGAATTACAATGATTTATTAATAACACAACCGTACTTATTAAAATCTTGATTAGGAATCTTAATGCATTTTCGATGGTTACTTTTAAAGCCGTCTTGCGCGATATGCTCTTACAAATCAATATCCGTAAAGAAGATCAAGACGCTCAATGATTTTTATAGCAGGGAGAAAAAGATCGATCCCACAGCAACCCGGAAAAAATTTTGGAAATGAATGAGTACCAGAAATAGGTGGTCTGACATTACCAAAAAGAATCGAAATGAAGTATTACTATGATTGACTTGTGTAGTGTCCGAAATGAGAATCCTTCATTTCGAAAAAATTTCGAAATTAAAGGATACAAACATAAGAATAGCACACAACCAATTCGGTTGTAAAAGAGGACCGGGAAACGTCGAAACGCTAGAGTACTGAGCTGACAATCTCTCATTTCGACGCTGGGAGCTCTAGACTGCCATCCTGGAAATCGTAAGCGTCGGGCGGTAATCGAAAAGCCTGATTCCCGCGCTGTACACCAAGTTGGTAATGTCACATTCTCAACACCGAGTCCGCGCCGTGTGAGTCACGTAATAGAGCATTTCGATAATTCTCGATGCTCTGAAACGACCAAACTGGTAATCATTTAGTCATACATTTAGAATAGTTCATTTCGACGCATCATCGAAACTATTCAATATCGTTTTTTGAATATTATACTACCAACATGGAATAAAGGGGTTTCAACATCATTGAAATCTGTAAAGAAAACATAATTTCGAAATCCCTTATGTCCAAAATTTTTTCCGTGAATACATCATGGATATAGTTCGTTTTCGTTCGAAATCATCTGCAAGCGTAGCATCTATATAAAAAAAAAACGCTAATAAATTTTCTAATGAATATCCAACCGCTGCAAAAGGAGTCGTATATAATCTCTGCATGGGTGATTTTTTAGTTAGTTCCATCAGAAGAAAATGGGATGGAACAAACTTCGCGAACGATTGAAATAAATGCAGCATCAGATTGGAAAATGCACGGTTAGGCTAGCAACAAACCTAACACTTAAAAAATAATTGAGAACAAAATATAGAGAAAGCTGTAAACTTCAATGCTTTAAAAGAATAACAAGAACGAGTCTTAGAGTTACATTGGCTAACAAAAACAGAGGAGCTAGTCTTTGAACTGGGTGAGAAGGAAATAGATCCGGATTAGCAAAATAGTTCAAGATATCCTACTAAACGAGAATTTTTTTAAATTATTATGTGTGATCCTCTCTAGAATTTCCTTGACCGTTTACGGTAGAGGCATGTATACAAGGGGTTTGGTCGAGTGGTGGTTTATGAGAGATCTTATTTATAAAAAGAAATTTGAACAGGGAAAGCTTCGCTAGATGTATTAAAAACTTTAAATTCATATCGTATACCAAT
The DNA here is from genome assembly GCA_900490025.1 of Megastigmus dorsalis. Lineage (NCBI taxonomy): Eukaryota > Metazoa > Arthropoda > Insecta > Hymenoptera > Megastigmidae > Megastigmus > Megastigmus dorsalis. Next base: position 13,942 of record UELU01143507.1, read on the forward strand.
TTATTATTAAATCAATCTTTTTCAATTCACAGAAGTCTTCGAAACTCAAGTGGAAAGCTTTACTCACCAATTATTTTTGCTAAAAGTGAATTAGTACCTATTAATGCACCTATTAGAACCACATCTAGAAATACAAGCAGCTATAATCGCGTGTAAATTAGCGAAAACCATTACTGAAGAACATATCTATACGGTTTTAAAAAGATACTTTTGGTCAGATTTAGTTACCATATTGAGGTACTTAAATCCAGCTAACGGTGCAGCGAGATAAACATCACTCGCTTTGAAAAAAAAATAGTCGCTGGCTGTTTACACATAAAAATATAAATAAAAACATTTTAAACTTTAATGTATGCTCAATCAATTCGAATATTACAAAATTAGATTTTCTATCCGTTGCTTCACGTTTTTCTTCGTGGTCTAGATTAATTAGAGCTACTCGATACATTCTCAAAGCAAAAGGAAAATTTATGTTAAAAGAACAAATTTCAAATTTAAATCTCACTAAAAATGCAGAATACTACTCGTTGAAACAGATTCAATTGCAAAATTCCTCTAAAGAACTCGAGAGCTTACACCATTTCGTGAAATTTTCGAAAGATAGTCGCATAGATTCCCTTACACCGATATTGAACGAACAAGAACTCTTGTGTAGAAACATTGAAAACATACATACGTTTAATTCGTTAATAATATATTTACAACATGGAAGTCATGAAACTGTAGTTGACGAACTAAAACAGAACTACTGGACCACTGCTTTACAAAAAGCTTTACGTAGTATAATTAGTTGAATTGTTTGTTAGTTATAAAGAGTTCGATTACCGAATTCTCAAATAGCAGATTTAATAACAAGAGCTAGTCATATCGAATAATCTAACAGTTTAAGCACTGATTCGGCTATCGTGGCACTGCAATGCTGTTTAGCTCGAAGAGGTGTTCCGAGTATCACCTATAGCGATAATGACACAAATTTTAGAGAGCCTAGCGAAGTATTAAAGCTAGAAGTAAAAAATATCTATAAAAATAAACTGTCAGACTGTGCTTAAACACAAAAATTGGAATGGCGTTTTAATCTATCTGCAGCACCGCACATGAGTGGCATATGGGAGAGATCCATTGGCTTAGTTAAAACTGCATTATAGACTATTTTAAAAGATGAAACGTTATATGAGGAAACCCTAAATACAGTGCTACTTGAGATTCCATGATTCTACGACTATTGACACATGTTTCGTCTGACCTTTGAGATCTTGAAGCCTCAACGCCTAACCGTTTCTTGATAGGCGCGTCCTCAGTAGAAATAAAGCTAGATCAGTTAGATTCTCTTACGTCTTGCTGTAGGAAACACTGAAAGACGAAGCAATTTTTCACAGAAATGTTTTAACCTAAATGGCCGCGTAAATGTTTACCTCCACTACTACCTCTTAAAAAATAAACCGCAAAAAGATATAGATCTACAGAGTGGAGACAGGGTTTTCAATCTAGATAATGAAACTCCTAGAAACGTTTGGGAAAAGGAATTATAAAATGCACTTTTCCCGAAAAAGACAATCAAATTCGTCTTGCGGAATTTAAAACAGCTCAAGATACGTTTTTAAGGACTTGTCGGAAACTTATAAAAGGGTATAGCCGGGTAAGACTGATCAATCGGCCCTAAAGCGATTTTGATATTTCACATATGCCGTTTCGAAGTATATACAAAAAAACTTCCCAATCCTAATTTTTAGCCCCTAGGTGTCACCTTGGGGTCCATAGCCTAAAAAATCACTATTTTACACTTTATTTTTTCCTGTTCGCTTCGAAGAAATTCATGAAAGTTGATTTTTAGATCACAAACAACCATGATTTTTTCTGATTCTTTAGTCATAGGGCACCTACCCAAAATCATCAAAATTTTGTAACCTAAAACTAATATTAAAGGTATTAATGAGCGGTTTGGAGAGCCACGGTAAACGTCGCGAGAGAGAGAGAGAGAGAGAGAGAGAGAGAGAGAAGGAAAAATTGCGCTATCTGGAAGAGCTATCGAGCTCACATCGATTTCCGCCGCGACTCGCTTAGGAAGCAGCCAAAATAGAGCGTGAGAGAAAACAGAACGCGATACTCGAAGTGTGTTTGTGTCTGTTGTGTGTCAGATCGCCAACACAGACCAGAGGTGCACTGGTCCTGTATAAAATCACGTATTTCGTTATTTGTGAGAAACCTTATAGACCGGTAGCTAGTGGCAGATTTTGAATACCAATCGTATCACGTATGCCCTTCAGGATTTACATTATTTAGTAGCTACTGACCAATGATTGAAGTATATTAGACCATGAACAGGGGGTATTTCGCATACAACAAAAACAAAAAAAAATTGTAATTTTAGACCAATGATATAGCGTATGCCATTTATGCCCAGCGAATATTTGTGACAAAATATCCACGAGAAACCAATGGCATACGAATTGGGTAGGTCCGTGAGGCTTGGAATGACTATTGTATAAATATAATATATAGGAAGTATAAATATAAGTCAAGTAAATAAGCATAATAATATTAATTCTACTTATATTTCTATTTATTACAAGTTGTATAACACTGTTTGAAATCAATTATATTACACATATTTATTATACAGGGTGTTCTGATATTGACCCTTCAAAATGGACCACCATATAGAGGAGGAAATTCTAAGATGTACGTAACCTTTCCGTTTTTCGATAAAACGCATGATTCAATTAACTCGCGTCTCCGCTACAGGGACGGCATAATACTCATACACTAATACTCGTATACGGTAGTCGATGCGTCACCCAACCAACACAAGCCCGTACTCGACAGTCTGAATAGACCACGAGCACAGGCAATAGTGCTCGTCCACTCGCATATCACGTCCTGACACCGTTGACTTGGTCCAAGCCTTTTGCGTGTGCTTTCAGTTGAGCGAGTGAATCAGGAAAGGTTTTTTTTTTAATATTTGTATTGGCCTTTTGCAATTATGCTTAGGTCATAACCACGTAGATAATTCTTGTATTATTCCGTATATTAATAATTAATGTCCGAATAAAATAAACATTTTATTAATCGTTGGGACCCTGTCGGCGGCCCCGAAGTTGCGAGCATGAGAAGAAAATTTTAGAACAGACAAAAGAACAAAGAAAAAGGCGGAAAGGGCACTAGGTGAGCACGACGCGAAAACGTCCTCTGGGCTTGAGGTCCGCAGAGAGAGCCTAGCGGGAAAGGTTATGTATGCTTCCCTTCCTCCGCCACTACTGGTGCCACGGCGTGAAGGCTCCGCCCACTTTCTTCCATGCTGCCGTCGTTGTAGCGTAGACGCGAGCTGATTGGCTGATTTTCCAAATTTTCTATTTCCCATAACTCGAAAATTATGCGTTTAATCGAAAAACGGAAAAATTACGTATATCTTAGAATTTCCTCCTCTACATGGTGGTCCTTTTTGAAGGGGAATACCAGAATATCGTGTATTATGTAACGTCCAAAGGTGAATATACCAAAGTAAAGGAATGTAAATTAAACAAGTCTTACAAACAGTGAATGCAATTCACATTTTACTGAATTTTTGCAACGTACGAGGGCTTACTAAAATATACCCTCCTCTTCAGGCTGAATAAACAATTAATAAAATACAATATAAAAATTACACTTTGAAGTAGTAGAAGTTTTACGAAAACAAAAACATACCTTAAGACCTATATATTAATGCATAATAGAAATACAATTTTTGTAGTCGTTATCGCTAATAACTAATTAAAATGGTTAAGTTGTAAACCAAAATCTTGGAATAATTAATACTGTACTCGAAAATTAATTGAAAAAAGAAAAAAGTTAAAAAGTTAAAAATGCGCAAACATTACTCACTTTTTCTTAAACCTCCGCTCTCTTCGCTCGCTATTTATTAATAAAAACCAAATCTATTCAATTAACTAATTTTGCAGGTCGCTATATGTATACGCCTCGGAGGATCGTGATGTACTGATAACACAGGCCCACAAAAAAAAATTATTCTGCGCGGTAGGCCAGACCACGTGAATTTAATGTTTTTGGGGTCGCTGAATCCGAATCCGTGGTCCATTTGACCCGGTAACGTCAGGGTCAAGGTCAGAAGAAGGTCAAATTTAGAAAATGTATCGTATAATTCAGGTGTTTCGTGTAATAAACTATATAATTCCGTCAAAACACGCCAGGAATTCCACGTATTTTTTTCCCACTGAAAACAGATCCGCAACCCGATTAACCTCTACACGTCAGAATTTTTTTCTTACCTCAAGTAATACCTCAAAATCCATCAAAACCATCAAATACATTGCTTTATTTGTAAAACTATCTCTAAAATCCCATAAACACTCAATCCCACGACCCTTAGATACCTCAGGACCTTATCTCAATAACCCCATTACCCAATAAAATCTGATTATCCCATAACCCGATAACTCCATAACCTAAGACAATCTGCTCTTCCTTACTCTTTTATCCTCAAATGACCTGTGAAGTGGATTGCGTTTGCGCTTTTTACTATTGTCAGTGTTCTCTTTTTTTAATGTCCAACAGTAGTCAGCCATCATATGTGCATTCCACCTACCC
>UELU01143510.1:0-12015 GCA_900490025.1 Megastigmus dorsalis
ATTTTGACACATTTCAAAATACTTTAAACGCATTTAATGTGTGTTATTGACCGTAGTTGTCCGTGTTAGAATAAATGAACACAATCAATACGTAAAACAGTACATTAAGTCCATAATAACGAGACTCTAGACAAGCGTGTATTTTTTAAATACATTTGGATTTGTAACAAGATCGACACGCTTAATATTCATGCAAGTATCGGTACACCAATGTTTAATTGTACTAAACGCAGCGAGAAGCGCTGAGAGCCAATTCAAAATAAAAAATGATTTTCAGCCTTTAACAATCTTATGCTCAAATCAGCCTGCCGCGCCTTTTGTTTTTCGCCGAATCTACGACTGATGAATGACGGTGTGAAGAGAGACGGCGAGAGCGGCCGCCGCCGGCGGGGAAGTGCTAGGTGGGCCTCCCCACTCCGTCCGCCTTGCCGCTATAGCTCTACGCTTATTGGCCCGCTTGACTGATTTTCAATCGACGATTACTCAGTAATTATTGGTCCCATCGAAAAATTTCTTAGTGATTTTTTGCTTAGAATTTTGCGCTCTATCCGATTCCGTAGAGTGTGATATTCTGTTTATTAACAGCCTGTATAATAAATCGTCATGTGTAATTTCAAATGGATATAATCAGTCGTTTTCACACAAACTTGGAACTAGTAAGGGGTGTTTATGCACTGAAAATTAACCTCAAAATTATCGACATGCCTATTTCTGCATGTAACTTTTTTTATTTATAATTTTGAGTAATATCCGGAGTTGAGCGCCATAGTGCTTGATATAATTAATCATTCTGTGCAAGATGAGGCTTATTTGACTTATCATTTTTCTAAGAACTTGGAACTACTAACTATTGAGGAGGGGGGACGCTCCGACCACCCCTTAATACACATAAACATAGTTAACCATCAAGGCAAAATATTAGATAAAAATACTGGTACATTAATTAAAATAAAGTTGTAAAATTATGCCCAACTCTATCTAAAAATGATATTAATGTCCAAAATATTGACAATAAAACACTTTTGACTTTAGCTCTAAATACAGCTGCATCGTCAAAAATTGTTAAAGAAAATTTGATAAATCTATTTAAAATTTTAAAGAATTTGTTAATTCGTAGTACTATATCTATTTTTAGTATATCAAAGGGCATTGAAATAATTAATATCAACTGGTTAAAAATTAAGGAAATATTATATAATACTTTTGTCAAGACAAAATTAAAGTTATAATATGTTTAAATAACATTGAAGTCAAATGACAGAGAAAGAAATTTTTATTTATATCATTCTTCTGAATTAGAAGGACATTCGGATGTAAATAGAACTTATAACAGAATTAAAGATAAATGTTATTGGGAAAATCTTAAAATTGATATTCAAAATAGAATAAAAGTTTCTGAAGATTGTCAAAGAAATAAACTCAAACGCATAAAAACGAAACAGCCAATGATTATCACAAATACACCTTTCAAAAAATTTGATAAAATACCATTAGATATTCTAGACAATTATCAAAATTTATTATGTTATCGTCTTTAAAAGATCAAACTGCAGAATCAGTCTCAACGGCATTTATAAAAAATTTTATATGTATTTTTGGTTCACCTTAAATAGTGTTAACTGACATAGGAGCAAATTTTACAAGTAAGATGATGAAACAACTAGCGCGACGATTTCAAATTTCAAAAATGGAAGCAACAGCCTTTTCACCTCAATGTAATGGTTCTTTAGCAAGAGCACATCATCTCCTATGTGAATATTTGAAAACTTATGCAACGAACAAATGCGAATGTAAAAAATACATAGTAGAGAGAGAGAGAGAGAGAGAGAGAGAAAGGGAGAGGGAGAGGGAGGGAGGGAGGGAGACAGAGAGAGAGATATCTTCTTTTATGATATCACAGGCATACTATCTTAATATTTTTCAAACCTAAAAGTAATATCACAGAGCGTCTTATGTTAAATATACAAATAATATACAACACCCCTGCTAGTGCTCCTGGACTGGTTTTTGTGAAAAAATGCCGCTAAATAAGTTGGTTCATTGAGCAGAAGGATTTTATACATGAGAATGGCGGCATAATACATCCTCCGACTGTCAACGCGTAACCAGCCCAGTTGCTTTCTATAGGTGGTGATGTGCTGATCCCTCCTAACACGCTATATGAATCGCACACATGTATTATTAAGTCAAGACACACTATAGCGCAGTAGTCAAGATGGGGTAAGATTAAAGCTTCAACCAGCCTTCTGCGCAAAGTCTCCGTGGTACATGCCCTTATAAACCGCAGGCTATAAATGTATATATATATAAATGGCTCACGACCATGAAGAAAGGCACGAACGCTCCTCCCCCCTTATCAACGTCTGGCAAACCCATTGTAACCAAATCATTAACATGCTTACGAGAACCAAACAAAATTGCTTTAGTCTTGCCAGAGTTGAGGAGGGACAAGCGCTCGGCCCACCCGAACACCAATCGTGCCGCATCAAACAGGCAAGCTACTCCCTCCAGAAGTTTATCTGCAGATGTTTGAATGTAAATTTGGAGGTCGTCAGCATATAGTATATGCTTGACCATCCCACGATCAAAGAGGTTGTTAAGGTCATTGATATAGAGACTGAAGAGTAAAGGCCCGAGGACCGACTACTGTGGCACACCTAAATTTGTCTCAACCCACGAGGAACAACCATTTTTAGATATTACACGTTGAGTACGGTCTTGTAAATACGATTTAATCCACAGGAGTGCAGACCTCGAGAACCCTAGATGGCGCAGTTTACTCAACAGTCTCGAAGGAGAAATGGTGTCAAACGCCTTGCTGAAATTGAAGAACAACAGCAAGGTGATCATCCTTCTATCAATGCCTATTCGTGTGTCGTCAGTCAGCTTAAGCAGGACTGGCTAAGTACTGTGATGCTGTCTGAACCCTGCTTGTAATGAATCGAGAATGCCGGTCCTGGAGAGATAGTCGGTGATTTGGGAGTGTGCAATCTTCTCGAGTATCTTGGAAAGGAAGCACAGTAGGGCAATTGGGCGAAAGTCAGAAACTAAAGATGGGATGGAAATCTTTTTTAAGGCCACTAAACGCGCCCATTTCCAAGCACTCGGGAAGACTCCCTGAGCAAACGAGGAGTTAAATAAACGGACTATATAATTCCCCAACACTGACAGAGACTTCACCACAACACTACGCAGTATATCTTCTACACCCCTCGCCTGAGATGTAAAGTGAGACATGGCGAGAACTACATCTGGAAAAGTAACTGGATGAAATGCAAAACCATCATCAGATGCAGACTGTATGATGTGAAATACGCTATCTATATCCTCATTGGGCGCGATTGACACCCCCGAAAAGTGTGTGTTGAGCTCGTCCGGGGTGAAACCATGTAACTCCTCCTTGCTCTTAGGCAAGAGGCCAAGATTACGCATTTCCCTCCAAATATCTTTTCCATAATCAGGAGCGTCAAAAAGCTGGGTAATAAGAAAGGAGTTACGCTCTTGATCCATGCGCACCTCGACCTCATTGCGTAAATGAAGAAATTCGTCCAGTAGATCGGCACTCCCAGTCCTTTTATACCGTCTATGCATGGCGTTGCGTTTGTTGATGAGTAGTTGAAGTTCAGTGTCAATCCATGGGACTTTTCCTCTACGAGGAGTTACAGCTTTCAACGGTGCAAGTTCATTTATAGCCTCCAATAGATTGACACTAAGGCATTCAAGCGCCCCATTGATGTCAAAGTCAGAATCTAAGGTATTTTGTGAAAGCGACGACCAATCACAGCGGCACAAGAACCCAACCCACTGAGCTCAACCGAGTTAATATTATTATAATTTCGAAAACTAGAAGTTTCTTTGGGAGGAGATACTAATTGAATATCGATGGTAGCATCAATGATAGTGTGCCTGCTGCGAAAGGGCGCTAGACTGTTCCCATAGTCCAGTACTGTATCGTTTTCGTCGACAAACATTATGTCGATCCATGTGTGAGATGCATCGGTGGAATGCGCCGAGCCGTGCTGGATGATCTTAACTGAGAGCTCGTCAGAGAAGCGCTGTACGAACTCAGAATCACCAGTCTTCGACAACAGATCGACATTCAGATAACCCATAATTAGCTAGTGGCTGTAATTACCACTAAGGTCTCTAAGCGAACTGAGAAAGTCAGGATCACTATTAAAAGCTTCTTTCGGTGGACGATAAATAACACCCACAAGGATTGGTGGAGTGTTACCCTATTGTACCTCACAAAATATAAATTCGGGAACACCTGGCCTACCGGGTCTAGTGCTGTTGGATTTAGCAAGTATTTTGGCCTTATAATCAGTACGAATATAAAGGGCAACACCACCACCATTAACATTTCGATCCTGAAGTAATACACTAAACCCATCGATCTGAATGAGTCGATCATCGACGACTGGGTCAAGCCACGACTCGGCGATTCCGAACAAATGATAGGACGGATTATCGCGAAGAAATTGACGGACTTGCTCAATGTGAACTCTAATAGAATTCGCACCACCGCTAAAAAATCAGATAATGTGCTATACACACGATTTGGTGAAATTGAGATTTATCTCTAATACACAATTCGAGCAATTGTTTCACAGGGTCATCGCGAAAAATGAACTCGCGTATGCCACAAGTGGGGCACCATTGCGAAATATCACCCGAGTCGATGCAATCGGTGCACACTTGCTGCGCAACACAAAGATTAGGTATGTGTAGCTTAGTTGTCGCATGATTCTGATAAGTTGCATCTTGACGCGTCTTGAAATCATAGAAAATAAATATGGGCGTACAGTGAGAAAGAAGAGGAACGCATTGAGAAAGAAGAAGAAGAAACCAAGTTTTAAAAGCGTCGAAGACGTATTTGGCCCTAAATTATAATATGTCTTTTTTACATTCCCATTCTTCGGAATGCATGTCTAGCGAGCTGGATCTCTTTTCATTGTCGGCCATGCAAACATCCACCGAAAATAGCAGCTTTTTACATTACAAGCTTGTGTCTTCGCTCAGCGACGAGGGTGACGCGCCTATAGAATTCGTCATTCTGAGGGCAAGCGAACATTATGTAGATCTCGCGCACACTACGTTATACATTCAGGCAAGAATTATACCAGCAGATACAGAAGCAGAAAATATCAAATTTGCGCCGATTAATAATTTTCTGCACTCAATGTTTAATCAAGTCGACTTTTTTTTTTTAATCAAAAGCTTGTTTCGCCGCCTATAACGCATATCCGTACCGAGCGTACATTGAATCACTGCTGAATTACTCACTCGCAGTTAAAACATCGCACTTGACAACGAGTCTTTGGTACGATGGTACACCGGAAGCCTTCGAAGCAGCACCGCAAAATCGAGCAACTGGCAAAAATTTCGGTTCTGAATGTAGTATATCGTATTAGTAATAGATATACGCGATGCGCGCACAGCGAGCCGACGCCGCTGTTATATATATAGAATGTGTGAGTAAGATTGCGTATAGTGTGCGAATGCGGTATAGCTCACTCTCGTGTTAGCCACGCTACCGTACGCCACGTCTAAGGCGAATATTCTCGTACATACCTTGTATTTCTATACTCCTTTATATTAAATAAACTATTACATTTATTACTTTATGATTCCCAGTGTTGTGTCATTTATCATTGCTAATCCAAAGACATTACACTGAACAACGGCAATATTTCAATCAAGACAAGATGCTGCTCAACGGTGCAGAGATGAGAGTATTATACGTAGCAAGGATGCATTCTGTTTGATGGATGACTCTGACGACGGTAAATTCAGTGTAAGTATTAAGAGAATGTCATATGGAAGAAAAATTCCTTCTTTATCGACAGTTTAAATCTACGGACCATAGTATTTAACACTCATTTATTATAAAACATAGATATTTTTACGTAAAAAACGGAGAAGATGGAGATTTGTACGACTTCAACGAACATTTTGGAATAAAAATAATTAATATTATTCGTCAAAGGAAGTCTACGTTTGCAAAATCGGAGTCTAAAAGAGCAAACGTTCTCTGACTCTGTGACCTTTTCTCTGTGAAATAAGAGAATTGAGATATATACGGACAAAAAAAACGGAGAATACGGAGATTTCTCAAATTTCAGAGAATCTGTTATTATACATTTGCAAAATCAGGCACGTAAACTGTAGAATGCGCATATAACTGTAGAATGCGCATATATATATATTACAGTTTACATTTCTTCTTTTGAGAACGTAGTCTTTATTTTATCTACAATTGTAATTTTGGTTGTCATAATAGATTTTCTGAAGTTTGAAGAATCTTCATCTTCTCCGTTTTTTTGTCTGCATATATCTCAATTCTCTTATTTCACAGAGAAAAGGTCGCATATTCAGAGAACGTTTGTTTTTTTGGAGTCCGATTTTGCAAACGTAGGCTTCACTTGACGAATAATATTACGTATTTTTGTCCGAAAATATTCATTGAAGTCGTACAAATCTCTGTCTTCTCCGTTTTTTGCGTAAAAATATCTATGTTTTATAATAAATGAGTATTAAATACTATGGTCCGTAGATTTAAACTATCGATAAAGAAGGAATTTTTCTTCCGTATGGCATCCCCTTAAGGAAGCGACACTTCTCATGTGGTGTGTAAAAATCAGTCCGGGCGTTTTACTAGCGCACGCACACGCGTTGGCCAAGACGACAGCCAAGTATCCGATTACGCGTGTCGAGGTCAAGTCCTTTACCATGCACACAGACATACTTGGCGATCCTCTGGATAACACCATTCTTGGTTAGTTGTCGAAAAGAATCATTATTGGATTCGTCGATAACAAAGCGTTCAATGGAAATCGCAAATTTAATCCGTTTAATTTTCAACATTTTCCTATAAACTATCTGTCTCTGTACGTAGATGGTACGCAAGTGCCGAGTAAACCGCTACAGCCTCGTCTCACTGGGGCCAATAATTTATACGTTGATGCTTTTCATACGCTATTTTCGTAACGGTAACGGAATTAATCGTTTCAATTATGCTAGAGGCGTCTTTTTGACTGCTTTTGATCTTACACCAAACTTGTCGGCGCATTGCGCATCGCATTGGACTCTCGTGCGTTCGGGTAGCATACGTTTAGAGGTACGGTTTGAAGAAGCGCTGCAGAGTACGATAAACTGCATTGTTTATGCAGGGTACGATAACGTGCTGGAGATCGACTGGAGCAGGCAAATGGTAACGGATTTTAGCGCCTAAGATGGTCGGGGTAAGGACGGAAATATACACGATGCTTGGTGAGCCAGTCGCCACTCAGTAATCGTTCGCCCCTTGTATTTTACCATGGACTTCGTCATTGACACTCGATACATACAGCGGACTGGCTGCAAGCAATCCTTTCATCCACGTGGTGGCGACCTTCACACTCACTCCATTCTCCTTTCGCAACACCCGTCTCACGCATCATACCACGCTCGCTACTTTCGGCCGCAGTCCTCTTACATGCTCCCGGAAATTCATTCTCTCAGTCAGATCCACTCCAAGATACCTCATACTCCTTACGTATCAAATCCTTACATCCTGGTTCCTCATATTCACTCTTACATTCCTTCCATTTAAGTGTAACGTCGGGTAGATCGTAGTAAAATTTAAAAAATTTCTTTTCCTCAAACTTTCAGTTCTACCCTCCGTCTGCATTATGTCACGATAGGAGAAAGTACAAATCTATCAATAGTCGAAGTATCGCCCAAAAAGAAAAGGCGAAGACGCTTTTCTTAGAAAAAATACAAGCAACGCACAACCCAAAATATGACACGTACAGGCATGCCTTGAATACACAGTACCCTTAGGGTAATAAAAATCGGCACCAAGAGAGCGAGGAAGCGAGCGCCGAGACACTTGATAATAGACTCAGTATTGAGGACCACCAGCATTCCTTTTTCCTCGCCTTATATTTTTCTGTTTAGTCATAAATTAAGCTTAAGTGTAACACCGAGCGATAGCAGACCGAGAAAGAAAGAAAGCAATGCCTATGGGAAAATGTGACGTTCAAAAAAATACAAATCTTATATTCGAGGAAAACTCAACATCTGGTCGCGATAACGAACGTTCTGCTAGGGCCATAAAAATCGACACAGCAGCAAGTGATTATCGACGGCCTATCCAATATATACATAAACAAATATGTAACGATTCCGTGGCAAAACAAATCCGCGATAGCCGACGCTAAGTCCAAGCATAAGGAATAAACAGAACATCGCTATTGTAAATCTTAACTATTTTTCCTTTTTAATATTAAAACTTCAATATTAAACTATAATATAACACTCATTTCTGTGCAAGTAAATATGTATGCTCTGTTTATATATATTACATCTTAAGGCAAACCCAATGCTTATGGAAAGCATGATGTCCACGAAAAATACAACTCTTATACAATTAACTGAGTATTCTAAAGTATTCTTAAAACAATATGTAATAGATAATAGTGCCTAATTAAGTAAAATAAATCAAGCGCTTTTTATATCGAATTTATATATTACCTTATAAGCCATTATATTTCCTTTATAAATATTGTACTTCCACCATAATTATATTTTTTTATACAACGCTTATTTACACTAATAAGCATTATAATATACTCTTTTAACTTATATCGTTCTCTACTAAAATTAACCAAATCATACATTGTATTTCGCATCAGTTCATTATTATAAAGAAACTAATCATTGCTATTATTTTTATTATGTTACTCATTTAGATAACATACGTTTACTATTGTTATTATAATTATTACGATGATAAGTTTTACTCAATGATTGGTTTCTCATTCTTTTATTTAACAATTATACAGGGTGTTAACAAATAGAATATCACACTGTATGGATTCGGATAGAGCGAAAAATTCTAAGTAAAAATCACTAATAAACTTTTCGATCCCATAAGTAGTTACTGAGTAATCATCGATTGAAAATCAGTCGATCAGGCCAATCAGCGTAAAGCTACAGCAGCAAGCGGAGCGCGCGGAGAGTAGAGTGGGGCGATCCGCCGAGTGCCTCTCTGCGGCCGGCCGTCGCTGCGCCGTCTCTCTGTCTCTCTCTCAACACCGTCATTCGCTAGTCGTAGGTACAGCGAAAAATAAAAGGCACGGCAGTCTGACGGGAGTAATTGATTGTTGAAAGCTTATAATAAATTTTTTATTTTGAAATACCTTGGGGGACTTCTCGAAAATGATGCTTAGAGTAGTATAAAACATTGGTATACCATCTAAATAAAAATGTACGTTATTAAAGGAGTAGTAAATCATAAATACACCGAAATCCGTGTTTAGTCACAGAAACAGTTCGAAATTCTCATTCAAAAATAAATCAGATTTTTTTTGCGACTAGTTCAAAAAAGAATATCAATTCTTTTTAATTTTAAATTAAAGAGATGCCATATTAAATCTTTTTAATTATTGATAAGCAATTAAAATTTAATCTCTTAATTCGGTACTAATTCATTGATAAACGACGTAATACGTAAACATTATCTGAGTCATTTTACACACTCTTAAATGGGCTTATTATAGCTTGATCTCTTCGTCTTGACTTCTGGAATTAATATGAACCGATGAAGCAGTTGCAGAAACGGTGCCTTAGCTACCGAATCTTTAAGCAAAATACACAATTTCCTTAGTTTTTCGGGCCAAACGGTAATTTCAATCACTTTAAAATAGGGTTATTATAGCTTATTTGATATTAACTGTTAGGGCAGCTGCAGAATCGGTGTCGTAGCTATGGAATCTAAACGAGAAATACACAATTTTCATAGTTTTTCGGGCATAACAGTAATTTTACATACTTTTAACTGGGCTTATTATAGCCTAATCTCTTCGTCTTGACATCCTCTACAAGATAAAATAGTCTCGACTTCCTGAATTAATATGAACCGATGGCGCAGCTGCAGAATCGGTGTCGTAGCTCTGGAATCTAATCGAGAAGTACACAATTTTCATAGTTTTTCTGGCAATACAGTAATTTTACATACTTTTAAATGGGCTTATTATAGCCCAGTCTCATCGTCTTGACCTCCTCTACAAGATAAAATAGTCTCGACTTCCTCAATTAATATAAACCGATGGCGCAGCTGCGGAATCGGTGTCGTAGCTACCGAATCTTAACGCAAAATACACAATTTTCTTAGTTTTTCGGGCCAAACGGTAATTTCAATCACTTTAAATTAGGGTTATTATAGCTTATTTTATTCGTCTCAATATCTTCTACAAGATACAATAATCTAAACTCTTCTTGATTTGATATTAACTGTTAGTGCAGCTGCGCCATCGGTGTCGTAGCCATGGAACCTAAACGAGAAATGCACAATTTTCATAGTTTTTCGGGCATAACAGTCATTTTACATACTTTTAAATGGGCTTATTATAGCCTAGTCTCTCCGTCTTGACATCCTCTACAAGATAGAATAGTCTCGGCTTCCCGAATTAATATAAACCGATGGCGCAATTGCAGAAACGGGGCCTTAGCTATCGAATGTTTTACGCGAAATACCCAATTTTCTTAGTTTTTCGGGCCAAACCGTAATTTGAATCACTTTAAAATAGGGTTATTATAGCCTATTTTATTCGTCTCGATATCCTCTAAAAGGTAGAAGAGTCTGGACTTCCTGAATTGATATTAACTGTTAGTGCAGCGGCAGAATCCGTGTCATAGCTATGGAATCTAAACGAGAAATACACAATTTTCTTAGTTTGTCGGGCAAAACAATAATTTTACATACTTCTAAATGGGCTTATTATAGCCCAGCCTCTTTGTCTTGACCTCCTCTACAAGATACAATAGTCTTGACTTCCTCAATTAATATAAACCGATGGCGCAGCTGCAGAAACGGTGCCTTAGCTACCGAATGTTTTACGCGAAATACACAATTTTTCGGGCCAAACGGTAATTTCAATCAGTTTAAATTAGGGTTATTATAGCTTATTTTATTCGTCTTAATATCTTCTACAAGATACAATAATCTACACTCTTCTTGATTTGATATTAACTGTTAATGCAGCTGCGCCATCGGTGTCGTAGCTATGGAATCTAAACGAGAAATGCACAATTTTCATAATTTTTCGGGCATAACAGTATTTTTACATTCTTTTTGAACGCTTCTTTATCTGATTAATTTGTGTTGAGAGTCCTGGCGCGTTCCGAACAGTGAGTAGCCGGGGAAAGGAGCAATAGGTGTAATCAGTAATAAACCAGCAGAACAGTTAAGGTGTTTATTGTACTCGAAACGTAGGACTAATTACAATCTATACATATGAGGTGGGGGTTTGCGCGCGATAAGTGTGGCCGTAGGTGACGATGGCTCACACCGAACTGAACCGATTACGAAAACTCTCTCGCGAGAGCGCGGAAAATACCGTATTTAGTCTCGTCACGGAATACAATAGAAACGGATAGCCTTTGACCCGGTTTGTATACAAATACATGAAAGTGGCCTAAACATACCGCCCACCACGACACGATAGTTTAATCGGGTTGTATAAACTAATCAATTACAAACCAACAGAACAATGTTGACAAGATCTAAAATTAAGTTCCACAGACAAACAGAGAATAAGGACAATTACATGAAATAAAACTCATTAATAAATACGACGGCTAGCATTAATTTTGCGCGAAAAAATAAGCGACTCGCAGACAAATCAACACCATCCTTTGAAACGCGAAATAAACAATCACATAGCATATAATAAATCTCTCAGTCTTTTACAAATATAGTTTAACATAAGCACTAGTTTCTTCTATCTTCAATCTTCAATCCTTCTTCCTCGACGAACAACCGCCCACCATGACAGCACGAGTTTGATGGTAATAAACATTGACTTTGTCATTGACCGGTAGCAAAATTAACTTATTTATCGGTCGTTTGAACTCGGAAGTTGCCGTTCGAATGGTAGCAACGCGAGAAAGGCCATCAGCTCCTGGATGTAGTTGAGTAATACGTGCTAACGACCATCGTTGCGGCGGGTTGAGTTCGTCCCTGAATAG
>UELU01143512.1:0-48293 GCA_900490025.1 Megastigmus dorsalis
ATTCTATTAAGTATAGGTTAAATATAAGTGACTATTGCAATATTCCAATAACGTTATTTTACAAAGAAATGACGTGTTAGTTTGAAAAAAATAAACATCATCTTTGAACGTTGTTTCCTTCTTTTTTCAAAAAAAAAAAATTAACGTCACTTTTTGTTCCAATTTGTGACACGCTAAATGACGTCATTATTTTCAACAGGGATATGTACACTTACGTAGACGTACGCAGACGTACGGAAACGTACGTAGACGTCCGTACACGTATGTACTCGTATGGAAATGTACGTAGACGTACGGGAAACGAAGAAAACGAAGGAGAAACCAAAATTTAAACAACTGTACTAAAACGTACAAAAACGTACAGAAACATACTTAAACATACAAAAATATACTTCCACGTACAGAAGCGTACTAAAACGTACAAAGTGTCCAAATTCGAGATGTACAGTACCGAACGGTACCTCTCTGTACGTTTCTATACGATTATATGCGCTTCCGTACATTTCTGTACGTTTCTGTACGTTTCAGTACCCTTTATATTTCCAATAGGGAATAAACAACAACAGCTTATTTTAAGATAATCGATTTCCGCACAAAGCAGGGATTCTTTATATACTTATTATTTAGTTAATATCACGCAAGCTTTGGTAAGCTATGACAGTGCAATGCGATGCTCTATTATGTAATAGCTTATTTAACCCGTTAGAATATCGTTTCCGAGAATATCATCTTTTAGTTTCATTTGATAAGTATATTGCAGAGAGAAAAAAATAGTTAATAAAAAATGCATTATTGTCATTTAACTACAGCTACTTATAATCCCATACGCGTATCTTTGAGGAATATAAAAAATATTCTACTTCATGCAAATCGTTTGAAACTTACGAAAATATCCTATAAATTGAACGAGTTCGTAGATAGGCTCTTTTATAAAATCCAAACCACCTCTTTTTATATGGCATGTGAATGACACTTGTTGTTCTAAAAGTATAGTAAGTAAAATTATTATATAAAGTATTTCATGCAAGATCGTGTACGGATGTTGTAATATTACCTGTTTTAATACTACTTTGATCTCTTCCACTAGCGGCACTTGCTAAAATATTATATAAATGGGATTGATCATCTTGGAAGGCAATTTCGTAAATAGTCGAATTCATCAATTCGCTTGGCAGGTAACTCAATAGCGAGGTTATACTTTCGGACGCATAGTAAATTCGGCCCGATGACGAGAAAACCATAATAAAGCCATCAAGAGCCTGTAAATATATATAAGTTATGAGTAATGTAATTTCGAGAATTTGTGGCTGTGTATAAAATGATGGAAATTTTACCTCTAATGTTAAATGCGTGAATTCTTCATTCGATAAAAAGGAAGGTTTCCAATCTTCTTGAATTTCGTGAGCTCTTGATCTCACTGCGAGTTCTGAAAAAAATTAATGGTACACTTTTAAAACTACTGGAATCGAGTACAGTTTATGATAGAGTGAAAAGATCATCAATTACTAACCGTTATGGTTTTTGAGAAAAAGTATCGTAGATTTTAAGACAGTAGACTTGTCCATTTTTCTGGTATTTGTGCTCACCATACTGCCGAGTTCATTAACCAACATGTTGAATTGATCTCTTCGCTTTTTTTCGCTAAGGTTTCGGGATTTTCTAAACACAGAAAATACGTACTTTGTTATACTTTAATGTAATATCTTAATTCGCTTAAAATTGTTTTGATATTCTCGTCAACTTTTTCGGTACTTTATATACATAGCGTTGATACACTCACCTTTTCGTGTCATCCTTTTCGTCGTTTTCATCTTCTAAGGTCTCGCTGAAAAATAAATGGGCATTAAAATAAGTTAAATGAAGTAAGCTTTTAAGAAAAACATGGTCACCAGAGCAACTCAATATGCACTTATTCATTTAACTCCCCTGGTAAAAAATTAATGGGGTTTGTGGCCATATAATGGCGAAATTCACCATATACGGCCATATTTTGCTGAAAAATATGGCTATAATTTCAATTGATTTTAATAGGACTATTACTACTACTAAATAATATGATTTTGAATTGAATATTTGATCATATGAAAATAGTTTAACTTTTTAAATAATGATAAGCAATCGGGACTAATGGTATAAATGTATAATAAACATTAAAATACATATTTTACTTGACAAAAGTAAAGTTGGTTTATTTGTCGGTCTCTGACTCTGTCACTCTCAGCCAGAAGACCACTATGAAATTATAAAATAATTTAAAAATAATAAATAAATTATAAATAATAAACCACATTCATGAAATCAAAATATTGGTAAGATATTCACTTTACTTATACTTCTGGCATGATCTATGGTATACACATTTCTTACGAATTAGAAAAACAAATTTTTAAGATTAACATAAGTTCACCATAATAAGGCCATATTATGGTGAACTTATTGGCAAAAAAATGGCCATATCTTCTGGTTAATTTTTTGCCAGGGTCGCATTTAACTTTATTAAGCTTTATATAAAAGATAATAGAAGGTTTGAATGGTGCAAAAAGTGAATTATTTATGGAACGCACGCATTCGTTCACAGTTGTGCCGAATAAAAGAAAAAACGTTCATAAAACGTAAGCCCGCCCTCATTCGCGGGTCTCGAGAAAGCATAACGTGTCGCGTGCACGCGTTCGAATCCCGCCACACGGAGCCGGTCATCGACTACTAGCCTCGTGGAGTATATTTTGACTCACTTAAAATCAGTACGACTATGGTCTCCTGGTTAAGCTATGGATTAAGCAAAGATTGTTCATTCATCTTCAATTACCTCATGAATCTTTTTATAAAATTTTTTAAAAATTAAAAAATCTTAATTATTCTTCTAAAGACACTATATACGAGTGACCGATGCCCCAGGATTCAGCTTTAGATTCTGCACTCTCAGTGAGGGGACAGAAGAGTGTATATTACTTTCCACGAGGTAAAGGTGCAGTAATCGCGGTACGACATTGCGAGGACACCTGAAGACGTGAGGAAAACGTTAGCCTAGGCGGACGCACTGTACACGAGAGGAATCGCGTAAGAGAGTGTGAGAGAGAGAGAGAGACGACGATATAGGTACATTATGCGCGAGGCGCGCGTTACGACGTACACACGAGCAGCTCTTATCCGATCGATATGTCTCGCGCGGCGCGTCTCGTGTGCTCGACACAATCACCCGCACAACCATCAACCAAATGGTTCCCGTTAATTCAATCGACTCTCTATATACAACGGAACCCGGATGGAATAGACTTATTCTAGCCGAGATAGAATTCGTTAGACGATAGGTGGACTTACTCTGACTGGCGAGTGGAGCCTCTGTTTCTGACGTAGCTCGCCATTGCGCTCTCCGGCTGCTGCTTGCCTCTCACATGAAAGGTGCGCGCGAGCGAGTCGGAGAGATGCAGGAGAGCACCGAGAGAGCAGCAGCAGAGTATGTTTATGTACCGCGCAAGTACGTGGCGCGCGCGCGCACACTCATCAACGCCAGCAGCAGCATCAGCAGCAGCAGTTATCGCTTGGCCACGGACGACACATTTCTTCCTTCACTTTCGACACTTTACCATCTAGCGTTTTCCCTCTTTGAGATAGTCTTTCCGCTTTGATCGATGATGATTAGGTCCTGAGAGATGGAGATGATGGTTAGACGGCACTGCACGGACGCGGCATCGTATAGGTCACTAGCGGCGACAGCGCGAGAAAACACTCCGTGATACGCAGTCCCGCGCGCGCGCACGCCTTCGACTCCGCTCGCCTTCGCGTAATTCTATACAGGCTTGGTCTACAGTTGCAGCCCCCTCCCCCCCATTCTCGCGAGTCATGGATTTGGAGACTTTTCACGAGGTTATTGCGGATCTGCCAACCTACTCCAACTGGAACTCGCGCGATTGAATAGGCGATCATTGTCCATTGATCTTTAAATAATTGACTTGCGCAGGGTACTGAATTTTGTTTGAGTGGAAAATTTAAATGGATAACGAAATATTGACAAGGTTCTTTTGCAGGTGGCACTATTAAAATCAAGGATAATCAAGTCTCAGAAAAGAATATTGACGGTTAAGAATTTACGATTCAGCTCCTACCAATTTTTATAAATGGTCTATTTTTTTTTTCATTTTCCAATCATACGAAGTTAAGTAAGAGGATTGATTAGTTACACAATTTATCAGTTATAATCAATGAAATCAATGTTTCTCAAACGTCATACTACGTATTGTCCATGAACTCGTTAATTACCAGAATTAAAATCTTTTGATAGACTTCACAATGCAACTTCCTTTGCTCAAAACAAAACAGTCATATACAAGACACTATACATAACGAATGAACGGAGGAGTAGCGAAAGGCAACGAACATTCGCAAAACGCATGGTCATAGGCGCGATTGTAGAATCAGCCGAGTGATTTTCCTACTCTGTCGCACGCCGCGAATGCACCGATTTACAAGGCTCGCGGTGCAGTGCGCAAGTCCGCGAGTGAGCGCAGAGAGCAGACTTATCACGATTGCATGTTGGAGTAGCGCGAACTGCGGGAGGTGAAATGTCTCTAGGTAATACCGCGGGATTTTCGCGAACCTGATGCAGTTTCCACTAGATTGCAATTTGAAGGACGTGGAAATTAGTCTCTGTTGATCTGTTAATGTAATTCAAATGATGATAATTAATATTTCAAATGAGGGTTTAATTATGAAACTTGCATACCAAATGATTTATCAATACTTTTTTATTTGGACAAGACATTTTTGTATACTATAAAAGTTCTTGTGAAAGCACCATCACAAATTGTGTATAAACATTTAGATACGTTAAAATACATGTATCAAATCGATGTCTGCTGTACCTTAGAACGGTTGATTTTATTGATTATCGTCAAATTTCTAGCTCTTACTTGCAATATCAAAAATTATACAGTCAAAATCACAATTGCGATTAAGACATATGAATACCAAGCAAAAGACAATGAAAAACAAAATAATCTGCAAAAGAATGGTTTCACATAATTTTTTCAGTACATAATTTCAATCTCGACATTTTGAAAAAAAATTAGTTTTTTTTTAGCGATTTTAGCTTCGAAAAGATGTTTGCCGTGCTACCGGAATTGCGAAGTATGGGTTTATCTACAGAGGACATATGTTTTTGTACTTTCTTCACGGATTTGCGCTCGGCTTTAATGTCTGCCTGAGTGCCTTTGGTGGAACGAGCGAGCCTCTCGCACTCGCTGAATTTCCTCGCGACATCTTCGCTCGCCGCCAAGTACCTCTTCATCAAGAACGACATGCCGCTCTCGTCCGAATAGTCAGTCTCGTCCCCGGCATTCCCAGTAGTTGCGTTTTTCGTGCTTCTCGGGTTTTTATGCTTTATCGACTTTTCGTTGGTCTTGGATCTAAATTCACCGAGATTATGGCTCGAGTACTTGTTTAAACTTAGCCTGGGACTTTTCGGGATTGAAGTCTTGAGCAGCCGATCGTCCATGCCGCAATCGCCGAAGTCGGATTTCGCGATGGCTGATTTTAAGTATTTCTTCTGCATGAGTATCTCGGTGGACTCGTTCTTCTCGTTGACGAACTTGTATTTGCACAGCCGTTGCTCCGGTTTCTCGGCTTTGGTCTTCGGTTTGGTTGCCTTGATCGGACAGGATTCTCCTGCCGCGTGTTTTTCCATGAAATTCTCAGTGCCGAGAAACAGCGAGGGCTTTTCCGCCGAGGTGCCCTTCTTCGATTGGTCGAACTTTTTGTCCTTGGCTACGTTCGAGTGCTTCGTGGAAGTCTTGAGCGGCTTTTGAGCTTTTCTCGGTATGCCGTCCATACTTTGCTTCCTCGTCACGTAACTGTCGTCCTGCGAAGTTACTTTCGGTGCGTTTACACTAGATGAGCGGCCGATCTTTTCGCCACTGTCGCTCACTTTTTGCGATCGCGCTGATTTATCGCTCTTCTCTTTCAAATGCCTCTTCACTGCACTGCGAATGTGGTGTTCTTTGACGAGTTTCTTAAATCCCTGGCTAGCCCCCAACTCCTTCTCCATTTCCGTCAATATCGACGATCTCTTCGATCTTTTGAGTAAAATTTCCCAGACAGAGTTAGTGTTGAATATCTAAAGAAATCGATAAATTATTTTAAACTAATGATTTTTATGTTCTGTCCATCGTATTGCGCTAAAATTGTTTTAAATTAAAGTATCTTGGCCTCAATTTTTAACAATAACAATAACAATTTAGAAATTTTCAAGGGTCAAAATAAGCATCACTTTGTGACTCAAAACAATTATTTTTAAAACTTATTAAATAAATTACCTCGTTACTGACTGTTGACACACAAAATAACTTGACGATATCTCTTATATTCAAGTAATGCACTAATTTTTCGACTATTGATTTTGGCAAAGTCAATAATGAATTTGCTCCATTTGTGGTTATACATTCGACGTAATCTAATATTTTAGAACCTAAAAAATATTTGTAAAAGACATTAAAATCAACAGGTCTCTCGCAATATCGACGATCTTACCAAAAACATGTTGAATTTCCTGTTTCAATGATTGATCCTTGTTAAAATCTGAAAATTTAGTTATGCGCACGAACGGTAGACAGTGGGGACCATGAGCTATTTTCCACTGGTGCAAGATAACCTAAATGAATAAATGAAATTACATGCGTGAAGCGTTTGCATCTCCATAAAAAATATCTTGTTCCATTATACGCACTTGGTCATGTACTACTTTTATTCCATAGTAATCCCGACTAGGAGAAGGTGCTACTGCATATTTTTCCAGATACACAAACTTACTGCTCATGCTCTATGGCAGTTAAAAATAAAAACAATGTGCAACTGAACGAATATTAGTGTGAAGTGTGCAATCCACATACAATAGTTAATTTAATAAATAGACAA
This sequence comes from Megastigmus dorsalis, assembly GCA_900490025.1. Taxonomy (NCBI): domain Eukaryota; kingdom Metazoa; phylum Arthropoda; class Insecta; order Hymenoptera; family Megastigmidae; genus Megastigmus; species Megastigmus dorsalis. The sequence goes on from UELU01143512.1 coordinate 6,907, forward strand.
GTTCATACGTTAGAAGCTATTATATAGGCAAATAAATAAAAGTTATGAATGATAAGTAAGTAAAATATATTCAATTTAGTACTATGTATGTAAAAAGTATTCATCACATTTACGCATTGCAAAAATTTTATAAATAAAGTAAAGAGATTATTTTTGAATGTGGTTGTACAGCAATAAAACAAATATTGTTCTTAATAACTAAATCTTATAAGTTAAATATGGATTAGGGGAAAGGTTGATAGTAATCAAATGAAGCACAGATTTATCAGTCGATTTCACAATTTTATTACAATAGATTCGATATGAAGAAGTGAAGATAAATATAGAAATGTCAAAGTAAAAATGGAAAGTCGAATGTTGCATTCGTTATAGAACCGTAATCGTAACAATATTACAAGATAAGCTACACAGTAATATCACAATGCATGATTTACAAACTTTCGTACGAGTATAAGAGAAAATGTGATTGAAAAATCGTATGTGTAGGATAGGCGAATTGCTTCCTCCAAAAAGACAATTAAATGAGAAAGTAGTAAATTCAGCGGAAGCGAAGAAACAAATAACCACGGAACGTTTACAAACGCAAAATGATCGTCGTCTCGATTTTACAAAAACCTTTTAAACTCTTAATAAATAAAAAATAAATTCGCACAGACGCAACTCGTCGAGAGTAACCATAATAATTCCACGTTAACATCATTCATTTTTGTGAATTATATTTGCGAATTACGTCTCAACATCTAACTAATATATAACACATTTTTCATCTTAAAAAATTATAAAAAAATTCATTCATCTTTTCAAGATTGGGTACGACGCTGCTCATTCTCTCTATCTCTCTCTATCTCTTTCTCTCTCCCTTTTACGTCTCTTGCTAAACCGATTTCTCGCACTTTTTTTCTTTTTGTTGAAAAATTCGTTTGCTTCGCGGTTGAGAAAAATGTTCAGCTTTTTCGCGAATCCTATACAAATCTATACAATAGAGCTTATATATACGAAACAATTGAAAGATGACGAATACCAATGGAAGAAGTCTCGTGTATAGATATACAATATATTTACGTATTAATATGTAAGAAAAAAAACAAGAGAGAAAAAGAGTTTTGTTTCATTATGTTTTTTCCTTGTATCCTTATATTTTCGACACACGTGTCAGAGTGTAAATTCTACGTCTCTTATTAAATACTTGATTGTATGATTGATATGACGTCCCTAGTCTCAAAAGGCTCTAAATATTCGATGAGCTTAAGGTCGAGCAGTGAAAATAAATTACTATGCGCTAGCGTATTTTGAGAGTCTTACAGGCGATGGAACAATGTAAAAAGAAGTTATCTTTCGTTATATTTTTTGTTTCCCCTCGTTCGCAAGTGTTTTGCATCTTATCCTTTTCTTCCAACATCGTAGTCGGCATCATTGTAACATATAAAAATTGCAGGAGTCAATGCGCATTCATTTCTCGGCCCACTCTTTTTCATCATCTATTCGCTAGAAAGGAGAAAATGTCGTTGAGGTTTCGATAATATATAGATACATAAGAAAGGAGGAGGCGGGCGAAAAATCACAATTCCAAAGCATCGGCTTGCCTTTTCCTTCGTCGATTACGCTTAATTATATAATATTGTATGTATACAGACGCTGAAAGTTTAATCGTGGCATTGTTTCTCTGGTTTCATATCATATGACGAGTAGAAAAAATTCTAGAATATCTAAGCGTTATACATTATATTAGTACTGTTTCCTTTCAAAAGTCGTATACAACGATGTTCTCGCGCGGATGAAAGAAGGATATACAGCACGAGGATATTTTCATGATTGAAGAATTTCAGCAAGCGTCTTTGGAAAATATTCGAGCTTAAAGCGACAGCGACTTCTCGCTCTCTTATGTTCGAGCGCAAAATCTGTTTTAGCGAGAAAAAAAGAAAAATATTGATCGCTCGGATATTGCGCTCCGTTCAGAAAATACATCCTCACACACAATGGCTTCCGTTTTATCCACGAAATATCACCTAAAACATCAACGCACACGTACGTGCCTGTACATACACATGGGAGTCCCGTTATTGAATTCACGATTGCATCAGTTATCCTTACGTTTTTGCTTCTATACGTTATATGTGTGTATCGATACAAATGTTGTTTGGAATCGCAGCAGAAATTAGCTTTCGAGAGTTTGAATTCTTCGTACAATATGACACAACGGTAAAAATCGGTCTAAAGCTATCGAGGAAAAAAAAGCTTTGAATTTTTACGCGCGAAAATATACATAAAAAAGTATGCAAGTTTGAGATAAGCGTTTGAGCCGTTTCGGCAAATTTATGCTTTCATTGATTGATATTGTAGGTGAAACAAGAGTATAGAATCGAGTGATTGATGTATCTATTCGCAGGAAAGTACGCTGGGCAAAGGCATGCAGTCTTATCACGTTCGACAGTGGCCGAAAAATATGGCCAACGTCTCAAGATTATAGGTTTATAACGAGTCTAATTATACAAAAAATCTACGGCATTCAACTTCTCTTTTGCTCTTTCGCTCCGGGACTGTTGCGCAACATCTAATCCTCCTGTTCTCCCGCTTTGACAAGCACACTCACATTTATATCGCGAGATCTCGCGCGCTTCTACAACGGACGAAGATTTACAAGTGTTTTGTTTTCTTTTCTTTTTTTTTCCATCTTTTACAGAGAAACAGTGTTGACACACATCGGCAGCGATTACGTCGATCGACAAAATTTCCAGGGATCGTATATTTTATATGTACAACATTCATCGCTATGTACATCGGCGATACGAGTATTTTCATTTTGTTTTTCCCACGCGCGACTCTCTCGTTGTCTCTACGATACGAGGAGATCACTTTGACGTCGATCGACGTATACAGGTGTCCCACCAATGTTCACAGAGCGAAACCTCGCGGTGTTGGCCATTTGAACCTGCCGATCTCATTCGCGTACTATACACGAAGAATTACAATAAATCCTGCGCATCGAATTCTGGAAGAACAGATTTGCGTATATTGCATTGGTACATATGTATATATGTGTGTGTATATGTATATATATATATATATATATATATAATATATATGTAGAGAAGAAAAATCGGAGACGCCCCTCCAGGTTACAGCGAATCAACTCAGACCTTGTTTCATATAGTTCCGATATGTTTTTCTTTTTCATTTTCATCGAAGCAGCACAGCACCGTTTTGTTCATTGTCTATATTTCATCGTTCTATCTAGCGTGTTCGATATATAGTTGCAATGTTCCAGTGGAATTTCATTCACGTGTGTCTCTTTCCTCCCTATTTCTCTATACATTATTTCCCGTAAGGTCCAATCGTTGGCTCGCTGACTAGACGTCCCTCTCGCCTCACATTTACATATTATAAATTAAACATATCTCGCTCGTTCTACTTTACTCTCCGTACCCACTGTATATAAAGCTTTTCGATGCCGATTTCTTATTTGCAAATAAATCTGCCCCCGGTAAACCGCCAATCGATACTTTCGCGACAGTCAAACCTCTGTATATTCATCATCTAATCGAACGATCTATTTGTGCCGATCATCTACATACTATACGGTCAAATTGGTCAGTTGAGTCACTCTCAACAACTTTCAATTGCTCAACACGCCTATACAGTGTTCAAAGTCTCACGAGCAAAACAAACTTTGTTCTGTCACAGTGTCGTTATCGAGGATAAACCGCGGAATCCACCCGTCTAACATCTCCCATCTGTACAATCGATTCGCGCGATCCTCCATTCCATCCTCTTAACTAACTCATTCAGACTTTTGCGTATGTACGTGTCTGTGTAAGTGCTTGCATTCGGTCTCGTGGCACAGTTGCACCGGGTACCAAACGCGTGGCCCACGGTACGCATATATATAAGGAAAATAGGCGCGATTTTTCCACGGTCTACGAGTGCTGAACAACGGATAAGGCGCTTGTTCGCCGTGGATTATTGTTGGGCGTCGTCGTCTCGTCCACGCCCATCATGGCACTGTGACCGGCGTCCCTGCATATGCTGCTCGATGTGGTCGTCTCCTCGGAAGTAGCTGGACCTACGGTCAATTGGCGCTGCTCCATGTGATCTAGGGTCTTCTCGATGGCGCGCAATCGTTTCTCGAGACTGGTCGTACCGAGTATGCCGACCTGTAGCTGTGGACCAAGTGGTAGTATGGCCAATAGCCACCAGGTCCAGGAGGGACCGTCCGCCAGATGTAACCAATCGTCCTCTGGCTCTGGCATCTCGCCGAATACGCGACGTATCTCGAAGCGCTGCGACGACGGTACTGTCACCCACCATCTTCTGCTTTTTGCTCGTACCTGACGGAGTAACAATGACCGGTTATACATCGTTGCCCTTTTCAATGCTGGATTTTCATGGGATTCGGAATGAGATCTTATAGGATATGCTTACTTTATTATGTAACTCGGCAACGTTCTGCATCTGGTCCGCTGGGATCGGTGTGTCTCTTAGAAATTCAACTTGGGCGGTGTCGTAGCCGTCCCTTTCTCCACCCGACAGGACTCGAAATCTCCTCGCTCCCACAGTACTTAGTATGCTGCATCCGTCCTTCAGCAGAACTCTATCTCGGATTTCCAACATTGTGCCGTACTCCGCATACCTAAACACCAAATATCACCATGTTTACTTCTATCCCTGGAATCACCTTTGGAAAATCTTATTTTTACGCCTTTCCAACTATTTTAAACACAATGGACTTTTGAGATTTCAGTCGTTCAACAAGAATTCGGATCAGCGGAAAAAAAGAATTCGCCGACAGCGTAAAGCCCCGAACAAACAAAGTTCCGCGATTATTTACACAGAGAAGCACAGGCTCGCTGTACGCTCCTCGAGTGAAAACTCACCTCTTGGCACCGGTGGCTTCCCGATTGAGACAGGCCGCGATGCCGAACTGCCTGACGCCGCTCTCGACGCACCTGCGCACCATGAGTCTGTACCTTGGCTCGTAGACGAAGAGGGGACAGGCGACGCAGGGGAATGCGGTGGTGCAGACGAAGACGGCTATCTGCTCGCTCCCGGTGTTGGTGGATTGTTCGTTGCAGGCGGGATTGGCGGTCGCCAGGCCGGAGTCGTGCTGTACGAGCTCGTGGCGGTGGCCCGCGGCACGGGACGCGTACTCCTTAGGCGCCGCGCACTTGAGCGCCCGCTCCACAAAGTCCGTCACCGTTTTCTGGCTGCTCGCCAGGTACTGCAACCACACGACAGAGAGGGAGCTTATTAGTTTGCCTGTGTGTGTGTGTGTGTGAAAGATGGTGGGGGCATTTGGCGTAGAGTGACGCGCGCGCGACCTTGGGGTGAAAGTGCAGTTGTAAGGTTTGGACGCTAAGGGAATGGATGGTATGGTGTTTGACCTGATTTTCCCCCTTTCTTCGCTTGTACATGTCGGTGTAAATTTATTCCAGACATCGAGATATCGCTATACGTGAGTTTTTACAGTATAAGAGTCTTGGGAGATCGATGCGAACTTTTGTAATTAGTAATATGATCCAGGAATGGATGTGACCGTTGAAATTTTGCCGGCCACTTGAGCAAACTATATAAAAATATACCGCTTGGAGGAATTAAAAAGCATCCGAAAAAGCTCAGTTTTATGAACGTACACGTATTGAGATTATTTTGTATGGGTATAAAAAACAATCATATGCGTTCCACACGCAATTTGAATCCGCGATCTATACATTGAGGATCGAATCAACAAATAACGAATAAACGATGGACACGATGTAATAAAAGCAGACGTCAGGGTAAAGTGAGGGTAGACGCGTGAATAGGCAGTTTTCGTCGCCTATCGATTTTAGACCGACATTCGACGACGTTTACTGCCCCGTATATTCTTATAACGGATGGCACAAAGTGGTGACAAGTGCGCTCGCTATATTTTATGTATTCGTCTGCTGCGGTGCTTTAATTGGTAGGCTCGCTTAAAGCAGCTGTTAAAGTTGCGAGAAATTCCATTGGTTGTGGTAAAATGTGAATATCACAAAATTTTATCAAAATATCTACTGCGATCGAACAAGCTAACCAAGACAATATCATCGAGCATTTAAAGCCTTCAAATCAGCAGTCATTGCAATCCAACTTTCAATTCATTTAAACTAACCGAGAAAGAAAAGCAAAACATCGTCACAAATATATATATATGCGGAAGCTCCAAGCTAGAGCGGTGGCTTATATATATACAGTCGGCGCGAGTTTATTTAGCCCGTGTGGCTAAATGCACGAAGACTCGCAGCAGCTGCGCGGAGAGAGAGAGGAGAGAAAGAGAAGAAGCCGACCGCAGACTATCATTTCGATCCGCTGCGTCGCGCGGCGAGGCCGCAGGATAATGCCGCATAACGTCGCGGCCAAGCGGCCGGCGCTCATTTGCAAACAGGTGTCTCGAGAGCCCAGACCACCGACGAGCATTTCCATTATACCGTGTGTGCAATCTATACGACTTCTTTTTTTGCTTGCTAATCATCGGCCGTTAACTTTATTTTTCGTGTCTTCGATAAGTTCCGAGATTCTATGGAGGAATTCGGCAAGGATCGATGTAAATTGATATCCGATGGAGTTTTGGAAATGTGGGTATAAGGCGACGTACCGCTTGGGGATACGATTTGTTCATATGTTACACGAGATTTGTCTTCGGTTAAGTGCGCACGCGGTTTCAAATTAAGCATTAAATCAGTGACGTTTAATATGTAGTCGGTGGATATATACGCGTACATATAGTATATATGTTTATCCAGCATGCAAATTGCCCGCGCGAATTTATACATACATATATATATCTATGCGAATCGAGCGCGTACTAAGTCAAAACAGTTATTAATATTACCTTTCGATGATTACCGCTCTTGTAATTCGCAAAAAATCGATTCAATTTGCTACGCGGATTAATTTCCACGCGCGCTAACTTGATTGGCAAAAAAAATTACAGCAGCATTTAATCGAGTCTGGTGGTAAAGCGAAAATTCGTTGTCGCAAAACCTGTGACATATATATATTATACATTTATGTAAACGTTGAGTGCCGCGTCAATAAATATAAAAATAAACAATCCACTCGACTAACCGAAAAAGTGTGTACCCCCAGCTCAACGAAATAATCTTAACCCAACCCTTTCTTAACAAGCGAAATAAGAACTAAGTCTCGAGGATCTGCATAAAGTCGCATTGACAGACATTGCGTCACCTAGCGCAAGTCTCGCGCACGCGTGTGTAAGCTCATATAGTGCAGGTATCCATATATACATATATACTCACGTCAGCGAGCGAAGTGACGCAGAGTGGACAGGCCGATGAGTAATCGAGACAGCGGTCCAGGCATACCCAGCAATACGTGTGGCCGCAGGGCGTCGTCACGGGTTTCCACAGCAGACGACAGCAGAGGATGCAGTCGAGGTCGCCACCCGATGCGCCCCCGTTTAGAGGTGGTAGCAGGATCTCAGCTGGTTTCGGCTCCAGTCCTGCAAAGAGCACACAAGGCCTTAGCGCTTGTGGATCTTCGGGATTCGGGAGGAGCCGCACCGAATATGTATATATGAGATTTATGCAGATTTATCGGCCAACTCGCGGCGACTATGCTATTTATGCAATGCAAACTGCAGTGCTAAAGGATGGGTAATTTATTTATACGCGGGCTTTGTAATCGACGTGTTGCTGGGAAGTGCCACAGCTTTCTTCGTATCATAATGTCACTTTATGTAAAGCTTTTTTCATCGGCAAAAGAAAAAAAACCCGATTATCCGCGGTTTCTCGACATTATTACTTTTGTAATACCCATGTAATCGGGTGATAAATTAATTAGTGTAGATATGATTCCGTGATTATCGGTGCACCGATAAAAGAAAAACACGATGTAGTTTAAGATAATAAATAAATCTGCTTACAAAATGAACTTTTTCAACCTACAGTCGCTCACCCACACGAACCGAGATAAAGTACGTATATACACATCGATCGATAAGCCAATATATAAGCGTTCGCAACATTATACTCACTCTTCAATTTTTCCACCTCTTGGTATAACCTGTCCAGTGTGGCGTACAATTTCGAATTATCCTGTGGTGTCGTACTGGAAAGTAGTCTCCGGCAAATGGACTGAAAGTGACAAGACGAATCAGATTAATTTGACTGTATAATTAAAACTCTGTGTGTGTCGTGCATTAGATATTTACATATATATATGCCTGACAGGTGCTTACATAACACACGGCGCAGGCTCTATATAACGCAGCTCGTGTAAATATCGTACGGTTACATATCCAACTATACTTCTCTTTCATTATATATTCTTTGTAAACTTTAGAGTTTGCGGACGATAATTGAAACACAATGCGCGACAAATTGCGTAACCGTGTGCCGAAGCTATCGAGCGCTGCATATATATATATATGTGTGTGTGTGTGTACGTTGTGACACCCTCCCCCCTGAAGCCATTATGTAAAGTGATGATAAGAAGAGAGAGAGAGAGAGAGAGGAAAAAAGAATCAAACCGTAATGTTTCAATCACCGCGAGCCCGTCCATTACGAGACTGCGTAGGTATAGAGGAGTCCTTAACAACTCAATTATATAAGAATCGTGCGCGCGTAAAAATGATACCGTTGATTGTATGTCTCTCTCTCTCTCTCTCTCTCTCTCTCTCTCTCTCTCTCTCTCTCTCTCTCTCTCTCTCTGTCCCGTCTTTTTATTCGCCACCCTCATCGCCTCTGTTCATTTAATTGGCTCCGACAGTGTTGACAACTATTTCCGAGCGATTTCTATTTTAGCTATATGGCCCGGCTTTATTTTTAACGCGGTCACGTGGCCCGGCCAAGAAAGAATACCCACCGATTTCGCATTAATAAAACGCTCGATAAACTACAACTTAACATTTGAAAATATTGCGTCGACCGAATCTTTTTCAATTAAATGCATTTTGTGGAGGGAAGAAACGAAAAAGCCATCTTTAACATCTTATAGAATACGCAGTTATACCTGTGAGAATTCCTCCTCGCCGCCGCTGCTGTTGTCCTCGCAATCCGAGGTGTTGAGGGCATTGCCGCCGCCGGGGCTGCGTCTATGTCTGTGACTCGTGTTCATGAGGGGCAACAGTAGATGGTGGCGGTTCCGCCTCATGCGCACCTCAACGAGGTCGTAGGGTGTGCGAAAACTGGCGCTGCTCTGGCGGCGAACGTTGGATGCGAGGACTCGGTGCAGTACCTGTATTCGTCAGCGATAGAAAAGAACGAGACTTTAGTATACCGGTGGAACGGATGGACGGTTTTGCTATCTGCTCATTGAGGTTGATGATTGTTTTATGAGATGCGGAGGTAAAGTTTCGAATGTTCAGTGGTGGATCGTGGTTTATGATTGTGTATTTTGCTTGCTAATTGGAACAACGAAGCAGTTTTGACACGAGCATTATATTAAATCGGAAGAACTCGTTGAATCAAATTTATCATATAAAAAAAAACGCAGATCTCGCGAATAATTAAGATAAAAACCCAGCTATACAGAACTCGATACTTTGCACGTTAATCAAGGTATTATCCTAAAATTATACATGCTCATCAAATCAACAGCGAGAAAAAAATCACATCAGAATCCGCGAGAGCACATCTCTATTGTCCATAGCGAAGGTCAGCGTCCTGTACGGAACAAAAAGCTTCGGTTCGAGCTGCCAGGACGCTCTCCACGCGGACCAAAAAAAAAAAAAAAAAGAGGAAGGTGAACCGATCGGCGGCACAACCGTAAGAGACTGTCTCTCTCTCTCTCTCTCTCTCTCTGCCTGATGAAAATCTCGCGAGGCTCGATCATTACAAGTGCGTCGAGTCCTCGGCGCGTCTATACATATACCGGTCACTCAACCCGTCCGCTGTACAACTATAATACCACTGTACCAGGGGTTATTCAACTTGCGCGTATATGTGTGTACGCGCGTCGGCGGCGTCGGCTCTTTTGCCACGTTAAAGCCTATACAAGCCGGAAACAAACGCACGTCGTCGTCGTAGTAGTAGTCGTCGTCGAGGCGAACCGAGCGTGACGATGCACGTGTGTGTGTGTGTGTATTGCCTGTGTCTGTGTAGAGAGGCGCTTTTGTTATGCGGAGTATAGCGAGAGAAAAAGCGATGTTGCTGCAGCACGCGGGGAATGAAAAAAGAGCAGAACCACGCGCGTGTGTTGTAATGGGATATTTGTATACAGGCGCCGGTCGCGAGCGTGAGGAGAGCGTTGCTCTGCAAAATTGCGACAGACTCGCCGTGCAGTGATGCGGTGGCAGGTTCAAGGGAAGCGAACGCGCGACTCTCTCGACGATGAGAATTGATTTGCCGATTTGGATGTAATAATTGCCAAAGTTTTCGTTCTTTGATTTACCCGAGCGCGGTACCGAGTTCGAAGTACTAAGCTACGGAATTATGACAAAGCTAAACTATTTATAAACAAGGGTGAAGGGAAAGGGAAAAGGGACTGCGAAGGTAAACTGGTTGATTCGTGTTCCGCGGAAAAGTTCCAGGAGAACAAATGAATCGAATCGAACGCGGGACAATGGATGAATCGTTCGATCGACGGTGCACACGATAATAGGTTTTTGTTTTGTTTTGGTTTTACTTACCCTCGTTAGTTCGTGTCGGACGGCCTGTGGATTTTTATCGATGACCGCGCTCGTACAGAGGGCAAGAAGTGCCTCCTCGTTCCTCATTAGTGCAGATAAAGCTAGTCCCCTTTGATAGTGACCCTAGAATATTCGTTTCGTCAAACGTCTTTATCATACACTTTTTGTTAATATATTGTTATTAGCCGTGCAGGATACAATTGATTCTTCGCGTATAGTTTTAATCGGGCAATGAAAATTATCAATGAAACATTTTACAAACGATTGTTTTCTTTTTATTTGCAAATCCAGAATAATCTCGCAGTGTGAAAGTGCAACGAACACTTGTAAAGGCAGACACTTGGACAGAATGAACCGAGCAAAGTATACAGCAAGACGAAGGCGCGAGCGTTTGGCAAGCAAGTGTTGACTCGCTTGTTCGCACGTGTGCAGCGGCTATACAAAGAGCCATAGGAGGAGGAAGAAGTAGGGTAGCGTCGCGGAGTCTCTCACCTTGCCCCAGTCCGGGCGTACTCGTACTGCGTGATCAGCATCGGCGAGGGATGCTTGGGGCCGATTCAGCAGGAGCAACGCGTGGGCCCTGTTGCTCAGGTGGAGCGGACTGTTGGGCGCTGAAACACACGAAGAACAAAACACGAGATTATTACACATCGCTGCAGCTTTATCTTCCTCTTATTTGTCAACTATTTTATTCTTACGATTATGCGTGTACAGTTGCATTAATTGGAAGATTATCGATAGCGCATTATCTCGAAGTAAAAGCAGCCGCTAGTGGTGAATTAATTATTAACTTGAGAAACGCTCAATCGGGAGACGCTCTCTCTCTCTCTCTCTCTTGTGCGTTACGCAAGTACATCTATCGCAATAGCGAATCAATTTGAGAGGAAGAAGAAAAAGGAGCACAGTGTATATCGACCGGTGTATAGAAACCGCTAAAACCGCGTACTCGCGCTAGCCACTTATCAAACTTACAAATTGCGCATTTGGCGCTTAGTAGCGACAATAATCTACGGGCGTACACGCCGTTCCTTAATTGGATGGGCTTTAGAATTTTTTTGTTTTTTATTCTCTTTCTCGGTTTTTCGCAATCGACACCACTATCGCCCCTTTTAGCGCAATAGCGCCACCGAATGGGAATTTCGCAAGAGCGCGCCCAATTATGCCTATAGAGAGCGCAATTATTTGTCGACGAGCCGACGCTTGCAATGTGGTCTAACCGCCGACGGGCTATTTTCCTCCCCCCTCTCGACTAAATTCAATCGCTGGTATACAGTTTCTGTGCGTAATTGAAAATTGACGCTTTAGCTTCCTTTTCTTTTTCCTTTGGGGCTGATTAATTGAAAATTGCTCCGTTGGTTGGACTTTAGAAATTTTAAATTTTAATTAAGCGATCGCGCAATATTTTTGCAGTCGATGGTCCGCTGTGTAGTTTGTCTGTATGCGAGGTAGCGTAAAGTAGGTTAACGCGGAGTGTCGTGCAGCCACTTTATTCACAAAATTATTTTATGGAAAAATCGAATTACCAGGCGCTTTTAGTGCGAGCTTCTTTTATACGAAGCGGTACTCAAGATGAGATGATTCGCTTAAGGTACTCTTTTATCGGACTGCGCAAATTCACTGTGTGCATCCGAAGTGAAATGACGACCGTAATGGGTGTCCTTATCCTTGAAAAATAGAGACCGTATAGTAGGTACTTGCGGAAAGTATTAATCTTGAAAAATTTCATCTCCTCCGCTCATCCGTAGATAAAGGTCTTAAAAAGCGGCGACGAAATTAATCCAAAACTTTACACCTCTCTACTGCAGAACTCCGCAGTTTCGAAGTATGGTAATTAAAAAGAATCATCCCCTAGAAACCGAGTAATCCGGAGGTTTATCACGAAGTTGTCGGCAAATCCTCCGCCACGGCGCACACACATTACAATTCAATAGTCAGGAAGCACGAAGTGGCTCCCCTGCGAAAAAGGGGCAAGAGAGAAGAGCAGCAGCAGCAGCATCATCGGCTCACCCGTTCGTCCCGCCGATAATTTCTGGTCACGTAGCTCGATACTCGCGCGGCGCGCATTACGTAAACGTCCGACTTGCAGTACGCGATTGCGCGTGTAGCTCCGTAGCTTCCCCCCTCTTCCCTCTCTCTCTTTCACCCACATACCGCTGCACACACTCCCACCCCCGTGCCCTTATTCCCGATCGCAAATCTACAGTATACATCCTTTTTCTTTGTCCCTTATCACCTGGGGGCCCATTGTTTTATATATCGACGAAGGCGCGTGTACACGATATATATAATCCCGTTTTAGATTTTAATCTGTCCGGTTGCACGCGATACACATCGAGATCAAATTTATTTTCGCGCGTGTAGTGTGTACGTGTGTGCGATGGATATTACATATCGAGGAGAGATAGAGAGAGAGAGAGAGAGAGATATGTAGAAGGGAGAGAAAAACAGAGCAGATTGGTTTGACTTCTTTGTTCGGGACGCGGGCTTACGTAATTGCGCGCCGTTTTTGCGCGCATCGATCGAGCGAATGAGAGAGAGAGAGAGAGAGAGAGAGAGTCGAGTTGACGCTTTTGCAACAGCTATCGCTGCGCGCACACGTGTGTAGTTTCGTTTTGTAGTATGTCGCAGTAGCTCTGTACAAGTATGTGTGTGTGTGTGTGTGTGTGTGTGTGTGTGTGTGTCGAGGGTAGAGTCGGGTAGATATTACGAGCCGAGTTTATTCACTTGATTTACTTTTATACACGGGCGTAAGCTCGATTATATACCAGTGGGTGAGCGTCGTGTGTTGAATGATTTTGTCATTAGACTAGCTTCTTTTTTTTTTAGGTTATTTTTAGCGATATAGGAATCCGGAATCTGTACGGAATTCTCTTATAGATCGAGTGGAATGTTATATGCTTGATCTTTAATTTTAGTTAATTCATCTAGTTTTTCGTTTTTTTTATACGTCGTTATACGATTTGCTTATCTTCGATCAACGACACAAAACTACTTTCAAACAGTAATTGCGAATGCAGAAATTATTTCGAAATTTTAGAATTACCATAGAATTAATTATAAAGTTATTAGAGGCGCTAGAAATTACAAATTAAATTATTATTACTATCATTCCATTGCGCCCATAACTGCAATCATTACATAAGTGTACAATTTTGGATAAAAATTATGTCGCTAAAACACTTTCGTCGTAATTTGAAAATCGCAACAATACAAATCCGTCCCCTATTCGCCTATTACCCTATCAATCAAACAGTAAAAAAGAAGTAGAAAATAAAGAATGGAAAAACCTGCGCTAACGGTATATGAAATGAGAGTTCATTGTCCCTCCCTAATCAACATTCATCCATCCTCTCTAAAAAAAAAAAGAAAAAGAAAAAGAAACCACCTCGTACTTCAAGAACCGTCCTCCCTAGACCATGAAAATCAGTGTTACGCAATCGAAATTAGATCCGGTCACAGAATACCTCAAGAGAGCAGTCCGTCGTGTTCCAGTCCTTCCTCGCACATCCAAAACTCGCCTCGGCTAGGCGTACGTACGTGCACCACGTAACTGCGAACGTCGCGATACATTACGTAATGCTCTCATCACGTACGACTCGGCACACGACGACAGCGAAAAGCTTCCCCAAGTCTCTCTCTCTCTCTTAATCTCGTGCATTCCGCGTGAAAAGTCAATGGCAGCTATAAGGATGACGCGTCGAAGCGTAAAATTTGCCATTCTTCGGGCGGACGAGCAACAGAGAGAGGGGGAGATAGAGAGGCTTGGGCATTGATCTTGATGCGTTACGTAAGAACGCGATGCTCGGGGGAATAGGGACGCGACTAGACGCGCGCGGCCGCACCAAGCCGGAAACTCTCTCGAGCGCGCACTACTTTTCATTTGCTTCTTCTGCTCTGCGCGACTGGTGTGTGTGTTTGTGTGTGTGTGTGTGTGTGTGAGTAAAGGTGTTAAGGTAGCTGCGCGTGTTGGGTGATGAAGATTTTCGCTAAGCAGAGATAAATTTATAGCCGAAAGTTTAATTGCGAGGCGATTTATTACGCAATTAGCGTCAATTTTGAACGCGGCTAGAGCGTGCAGCGTCTGGCTATGCGCTGACGCCGCGATAAATAATTTTGCTTTCGCGCAGTGGTGTAACAAAGGCTTCTTCGAGGCATGTGCAACTGATTCTAGAGTTTTTCTTTTTATGTACAGAACTGCGACGAGAGCCGAGTTGTGGAAAATTATTATGAGATTTAATTTAGTTCGGTAACGCAGGCGTCTCTTATAAGCAAATAGTTAATTATTTGGGGAGTTATCTTTTTGAACATCTTCACCGGATTCTTAATAAACATTATAAAGGTACATTCCTGAGATTGTGCCAGTATAACTGTTATGAAAAGTTAGATTAAAGTCATTCTTCATTCTATTCAAGAGTTAATATTTCTCATAGCGAGTGTACATCATGACTCGCGAATATAAGTTACATCCACCGAGTTTACCCTCGCAATTAAACTTGGCGCTTCAAAGTAAAAAAAATAAAGAAGAAGAAAAGCTCCCGTTTCGTCCGAGTGTAAATCCAGTCTCAAACGGAATCCAAGATTCACCGACAGCAGTGACACAGCAGTAACACACTTCTCCGTTTTACCGAGCGCGCGCACAAACTCCAAGCGACGGATGCTTCGCGCTCTAAAAGAAAAGGGAGAAAAAAAAAAACAAGTTTTCAGCGTGGAAAACGCCGTTGGTTGGCGAGGGAGTGTCGACTTTCCTCGATCCTCGTATTTCTAGGGCTGTGTGTGCACACGAATAGTAGCGAATGTAACGCGAGTGTCTGTCGGTGTTTGACGCGTTATATATCTACCGAAAGAGCGAGGAATCCGAGACTCCGGTCTTTCTTTTTCGCTTTTATGGCGCATAATGAGTATAGGCGATTGTCCGTGTATGTGTGTATGTAGGGGAGGATATCGTGCACTTGTTGGATTTAGGATATTGGGCAGAGGGGCGGAGGGGGGGGGGCGCCTATCGCTGATCCGGCAGTTTTCCGGGTCAACTTTGCTGTCGGTGTTGCGTAATGTTGGGAGAAATGTCGGGGCGGAGGGGGGTTATATTGAGGTATTGATTTTCGCCCTGGGGCGGGTGGGATGAGTTTCTTTTCGGCACGAGAGCGAAGGCCGTGACTCAACTGTTGTGACTCTGTTTTCAGCTGCTTCTATTGTTGCTGCGACATTGTTTCCTCGACAATTTGACTGCAACGGCCCGGACATTCAATTAATTCCATTATGCTATACTCGTTTGAATTGGTCGAATATTCATATAGCCGAAAGAGTAACCGTTGACTTTTGGAAGCTATACTCGGATGAACGCTATAGTTTGTCCCGCAACGAAACTGGAGCACAAAGCAAACCATTTCAGCGACTCGGTAATCAACGCAAAAAATGCTGCCAAATTTCGAAATTCCCTCGTATTCCGTACGTCTCGCAGAATACGACCGCGAGGGAGATAGAAAACACGGACTTCCTTTGTTGGGCGTCGAGACGCAGAGAAGCGCAGAGATGAGGAGAGACTCACGTATCCTGGATATGTACGTGTATGTATACACAGCGCAATGTCATTGCCTTCGCCGACTGCGCACAAACACCTACACTCACACTTAGGCGACGCGTGCTATGTGCGAGAGTGTTTGCGTGAGGTTTTCGATGCAGTGCGCGCGGTCACCGCGCCGCTACAATCGCACATGTTTACATAACGCCTATACTGGCTTCCTTTTTTTTTCCTCGCGGCTCCGAACTGTGCCGCGACTTTCGTGCCTCGCTCTCTCAGTCTCTCTCCCCTATCTTCTTTCTCTGTCCACGCGCGGTATCGATGATCTTGGAGGTAAAATCACTTTTTCCGAAATTGAATCTTTTGATTTGCGCGCTACTTCTGTATCCGCCGACGGACGCGTTATTTAACTGCAATAGTTGAATGTAAAAAAAAAATTGTACGCAACGACGATGAAGCAACGAAACAATTATTCGGGGCGCGAGCAATGCTCCACGGACTAAATACAATGAAGGGAATCGCTGAGTCATCCCTCGCACCCGCATCATACGATTATTTTTCTCCCCGCGCCACGTATATATGTATATTAAAGCATCAGCTCGTGCAGTAGCGACGCGCAAAAGTATACTTCGCCACGAGCCGCGCTCGCGAGCGTTTCCTTGACATTATGGATCGTTTCCAAGAGCAGAAATGCCGTTATGTGTATATACGTTACATTGTGTTTGGCGCTTTAGCGCTCGCGCCACATCTGCACCAGATACACACGCGCATAGAGTGCGACATAGTCCTCCCGCCAAGCGAGTCTCATTAGAGCAAAGGAACAATAACTGCAGCTATAGGATACTTCTGCCGCCTAATTATACCGGTGGTTAAGAGCTTATGCGTACGAGTTACACGCGTCAACGATCGATGTGCGTCTTTACGTGTGGTACGCACGCCGCGGTGTTTGGTAGATTTGGCACGTGCGAGTGCGGAATACGGGAAGGAAATTACGGCCGAAAGTGTGTCGTTTTCCTAGCGTATGTATATACTTTCGTGTATAACCGCGCTGTGTTAGCCGAGCCGTGTATTACACTTTTTGATGAGTTTCGCTATATGCAGTGCGTTTGGAATTTACGACCTCTTCGACTACAGCTTGTAATTTTCCGTATAATAACGTTTTTCTTCGAAACCGCGCAATAACATATAGACGAATGCCTTTATTTTTTTTATCAATGTCTCAACTTGTACTAACGTAACGGAACGATTATAATGGTCATATACATAATCTCGTTTATCCGCAGAAAAAGAAGAGAGGTGCGAAAATTGAATTAGCCGGATTAACGATAAGGCCGTGTAGGAAAAAGTTCCCAAACAGTCGATACAGCATGCGTGATTCGCCCACCGAAATTGGCAGATACACGTGGCTACGACTTCTCGAAAATTCAATGCGACATCGCGCTATATAAGTATACCCAACTGCTAATACAGGCTGTACTCGAATCAACGCGCTCTGGGTCTCAGTCACACACGCACACACAGACACGGGTACACGCACACGTACATCACAGGTGGCGCTTAGCCGCTGATGGATCGATATATAACAGGGGCTCGTACACACAAGACTCTCTCTCTCTCTCTCTCTCTCTCTCTTCCCTCTCCCCCGAACGACGACGACGTATTCCACATAAGCGACCGAGAAACGCGAAATTATATATACAGACTTACGTAAAAAGTAACGAGAGAGAAAGAGAGGGAAAGAGTGGGAACGGAAGTGTGTCGACTCCGTTACGATGAGTGAATGCACAAAGGTGCAGGCGACCAACCCCCTGGCGCTCGCGAGGTCGTCGCGCCGCTGCAGCGCAGAGAGTCTTTTGACACGCTAATAATTTAGTGGCCGGCTGCACATTGCCTAAAGAGAGTCGAGGCGGATGGTTGCATATATGTACAGAAATCCAGGGGATCTGCACGTCGCTGCTGTTGCCCGCCTGTGACTTTTTTAACAAAGAGAATGCATTTTGACGTTCCGTGCAGCGAGCTGTGTGATGCTTCTGTGAAGTTTGAGAGTTGTCGAGACTGTATTATACTCATGTTGTTCTTGTAAAATGATATGTAGAGTTGGTCGCTGATGGCTTTTCAGACAGTGAAAGAAAGATGATGGTGTATATATATGAATAGTATAGGTTACGCTTTCGTTGAACAAGTGTATAATTATATATGCATAATAGGAGTAAGCTGAGAAAAATCAATTTGTTTTGAGTAATACTTTAGAAGTGAACTTCTTCAATTACAATCTTAATAACAGAAAGCTAAGGAGATGAGATCACATTTTCTATTTATTTGCTAGCAAAACGTCGGGGTACGTATGCGCAATGTCAAGTAGAATAAGTCCGGTAACGGTAAGACGGACAGGACGCGCCCAAATCTTACGCCACACTCTAGCCCACCGAAACCCCAAGTCTCAGACTCTTCGCTCCAAAACATCTTCGTTCCAGCAACCTCATAAAAGCTGCATGACCGCGTTCGCGCCGTCTTCTCTCCTTCCTCTCCGCCGCGCTCTTCCTTATTTATATAGCGCGCAGGTGGCCTCGCGCGAGCGAGCGAGAGAGAGAGAAAGAGTCTATCTAGTAGACACGCGCTTCTTATATATGCAGACTCGAGTCTCTCTCGCACTGCGGCATTATATCGCGTGGCGCTTGTCCGAGACTGAGAGAGAGAGAATTTATGGGTGGTCGAGTGTAGTCGGCAGGTTGTTGAATGGTCGCTCGTTAGCTCTAATGCCCTGGGGATTGTTTGTTTTGCCGCTGGCCCATCGGTGCGTTCTAGGATTAATAAATACTAGCTCGATTGCGATGCAGTCGATTATATTTTGTTGAAAAATCCCTTATACGCGATATTCAATGAAATAATTTTCATATCTGAAAAAGCTCATCAGCATTCATATGATCCCGAGGCGATACTCGCCTAAATTTCATCAAGGGGTTCTGGGCTCGATCGATGGAGGGACAGTGCAAAGAAGAAACTCCGCCGGCCCACAAACTCACTTTGCGTTATCGAAAAACTTTAAAGAGCTACAGCGGCGACAGCAGCAGCAGCTTTTTCCACCCGTAAATCGCTGATATATTATACATCAGGACAGATATATACACGTATACGTTGATGGTCCGGGTCGTGTGCGCACCAACACGGTTGAGGACGCGACCGGATTCCAGAATCGAACCGACCTTCGATCCCTCCTCTCTCTCTCTCTCTCTCGTTTGAAAAGGGGGCGAGTTGAAGCGACCTTTCGAACGTACGCTCGCTGGCAGAATATACATCGAGGGTTCGGGGTACTAAACTTGGTCTCTAGGATTCGCGCGCACAATGGCGTCGCTGTTCCTCCTCGATTCTCGTGGTGCGCCGTTGTACTGGGGGCCGCTCGATGATGTAACCGATAACGGCTCTTGATCTTGCTTCGATCGAGGCTCCGTCGCTGCTTCGAGTGCGGAGGTGACCTTATCTCGATTCGCGCTTTGTCGATGTGCAGTCAATAACGCGTGGGTCGAGGTTTGCTCGCGGTCGTTATTTTATGCGTTGACGCAATGATGCGGTATCGAATGGGGGGAGCACAGGCTTATAATTGGAGATACTCGATAACCGAGCCGTTTGTGCAAAAGATAATTATTTTATAACCGTACGATCAAAGTGAATTATTGAAAAAAATGTGCTGATATTTACAGCGAGATAATCCAATAAATGATTCGTCTAAAAATGTCGGCCGATCGCGCGAGAAAATAATACAGCAAGACAAAAAGAGTGCAGTGGCGTGCGATACTTGCATATAAGCCCCGTCGTATCGTCAAAGGGGTTCCAGAAATAACCGATATTCCCCCCGCCCTCGGTCCTCGCTACATACGCTCTATACCCGCGGAGGATGAGCTATAAAAAAATATTCCCCAAAACCAAGCGTCGCGTCGCGCTCATCGTCGCATTCCTCGCTTTCCCATTTCGCTGCTGCACCGCGCTGCACATGGAAAACTCATTCGCCAGAGAGAGAGAGAGAGAGAGAGAGAGAGAGAAAGAGAGGAAGAGGAGGGCGCGATTCCGCAGTTCTGCGTTGCGCGCGCGTTCGAGTGTATATAACGCGTGGTGTGGCCGGGTGACCGACCTTTACGTAACCGTATATATACGTTGTTGCCGGCGTCGTCGTCGTCGTCGCTGCTGCTGCTGCTGCTGCTGTGACTGTGACGTCCACCTATATCCGATCCCCGCGACTGCCTGCACTAACATCTCTCGCTTTGCGCTTGCACTGTCCACGTGTATGTACATATATAAGAGAGACGAGATTCTCCGCTGGTGCTTTAAAGTCTCGTTGTTTTTTTTATTCGCTTGGTAGGTGAGCGCGAGATGTGGGTATCGTCCGATCGATCGACCGTCCCTGTTCTTTCTATAGTACAACGGAGGGAGTCCTTTTGTGTGTAATTCGCGCGCCTGATCGAACGACCGGGCTATCCTGTGCTTGGCTCCGCTTTGTGGATCTTTCTATAGATCATTCAATATTTGTATACATGCTTTTGAAAATTATGATGATTTTATTGATAAGGGTGAGGTCGGCATGTGTGCATACAGATATAATATTTTATTCAATTCAATTATTTACTAAAGCACGAAACTGGTGCTTATCGAAGACTGTAGAAGAGACATACTGGAGAACAATTATATATGACAATCATTGACGTTTGGAATAATAAGACTGCGAAACGGCAATGTATCGATGTCGAATAAAGCAACAGAACTAAAGGCAGATCGCAGCGACCGCAACGATATAAGAATGGCAGACATTTCGAAACGCAGTCAAAAATACACCAAATCGCTCTCTGGGTTTTAGCAAAATCGTAATAGCTTTTTAAGCAGCGGCATGATTAATTCAAAGATATACAGTGTCAGATTCCCAAGAGCCAAGAGGATAATAGATCTCTCAGCTTGCGGCTGAAGCGCATGCATGTATATCCCCCCGCTGCACATCGAGCGCTTCACAAGCGTCGTAAATATTGCACGCGCAGACTCACTCTCTCTCTCTCTCTCTCTCTCTCTCTCGTGTGCTCTCCGGATATACGAGCGTTTATCTTCTGCTCGCGCATCTCTCGACTCTCTCTCTCTCTCCCTCGGCTCTGTGCAACATACTTACACACATATATATATAGGCGGACTTTTGCGAAAAACAGCGGGCGGACGGAAATAATACGGACGCTCGCAACTTTATGCAACTTTGCGCGGCGCGGCTGCAGTGCGGGACGGCTGCTTTAGCCGGCGACGCGATGATACGCGATCCAAATCGATGAGGTCGACACTGCGGCCAAAAATGTTGTCTATAGCTGGCTTGTTTTTTGTATTTTTCTTTTTGTTTTCGTTGGATTGGGTATGTCTTTTGTTTTGTAGGTTTTATAGATTCGCACTTGCCGCGATCGTACATATCTGTATATTACGTACTTTTTCAAATACAAAATGCACGTTCGGAGCTTGGAAAATACTGCAATTTGTTTTGAGAGAACGGAATAACTGTGCAATTTATAAAAATAGATATTTTATTCTAATGCTTATTTGAATAATCTACAAGAATAAACTTATTTATGTTGGTACGTGTTTTACAAAAAAAAATTATCGAAAGACATGCTGTGGTGTCGCGGTCAAAAAATTTCATTAGCAGTGTTAAATGACTATCTGCCAGTTTTGAGACGTCCCCCATCATTTTATCCGCAAATGAAAAAGTGAAAAGAAACGGAAATATTAAGTTACATTGTTACGGTGCATCTCCACATTAGCTTCGACGATTAGATTATTTCTTTGAACGATAAATAAGCTTCGGGCAGCTGCATTAATTAAAACTTATATTGCGCTATAAAAGAAAAAAAAAGTACTTATCATCGAGCGAATATTATATTTAATTTCATGCGGACAAATCTTGTCGTGGCGATTGAAGCCGAGAAGAAACAAAAAACGCTTTATAACGAGGAAAGATGCAATTTGAAAAATAACTTTACAATGTTTACGTAAATTCAGCACAGAGCAAACAAAATTTCATAAATATCCGCGTCAACAGATAAGTACCTATATATACATTCCTTCGCACTTTTTTTTTCTTTTTTTTTTTTTCTTTCTAAAAGCACGCAAAATCGAATACGCGATTTATTTTACCTAATGTCAAAGCAACTCGATGCAGCCACGTATGCCGCGCCTTCGAAAATGCGACGTTCATGTATAATATGCAGTGGCGGACGTGATTTTCGCGAGGTATTCGAATTGCACAGGTTTTCGCAACTCGGCATAAATACACATAAATAGGATATGTACATATATATATATATGTGTGTGTGTGTTGCTACCCCTGCTAACGAGTGCTCTTGGCACTTAATTGTCTTTATAAAGAACAATGCATTCTTTAAGCGCTAAATATTTATTGTCTTTCTCTCTCCGAAAAAACAAGATGTAACGTCGCGTACTTGGCCTCAATATGTAGCACCGATCCAATGAAAAACAACACTTTTATCCTCGCAATCATCCTCGAATGTCTATATAATTTATTAATAAATAAAAATGTCAAAATCATCCTTTACCCGCCAATCGATGCGCTTTAATCGCGTAAAATATACAGCGCGCAGTAATCAACGAGCGGGGCACAGCTAAGATAACAAATTATAACAATCCATAAACGTCGATATTACGTTGCCGCGGTAAAACATGATTTTGGCGCGGGCACAGTATTTCACTCGGAAAGAAATAGGAGTTGTCGCGGCGCAGTGTACGAGGGGGTGGGAAAAAAATGTGCACACAAATAGAATGCGTTTACGAACGGTCGCGCGTCACTCGATTTCCATGACCGTTAAATATAAACGGTAAATCCGCGGAACGGTGCTTAATCGACCTGTTAAAATTCCCTTTCGCATTTCCCACTAAATCAAGCAGCGATCACGATTTGTCCGTAAATAGCGCGCGTCCATTTCGCAAAGGTTTTCTCACCGTCTGTCTATCTAAGGCTTAAGCGACTTGTGTGTAAGTGTGTAGAGTCGAGTTTGCGCTGGTTGTGATACCGACTGTTTGCGGGTATCGTGTCTATATATACTGTATTCATAATGTCGCGATGCGAGAGACAATCGCTACCGGTTAAATGCCTCGTTCCTGTGATATGTACAGTATACACCGGAGCTTGCGGTTTATCCAAGCTTTTTGCTGTACGACGTAGCGACTGTTGTATCTTTTTTATTGTTTTTGCTTTCTTGTGAGTTTATTTCCGGACGAGTGAATCGTCACAGAGCAATTTGCACACTTATCGGTTGGATATAAATATGACTCCTCTGTTTTTGACGAGATGCCGTGACATCTGCCAAACATTTTCTTTACAACTTCACAATGGCTACACTTTTTCTCGTGAATCTTTTGTACAATGGCAATTTCTTTTGTTAAGTGGACTGTGATGATTAGATATCGGAACAAAAGAAAGAAATGGATCGGTGCACTTTGAAGAAGGCGAAGCAAATATTTTACGAGAATCACTATATAGATATGAAGTTGATTCGACGGCAGAAGATTCGCCGTTGCACATTCCAATACGGTGATTTGCAAGCGCAGAACAGAGTTACGCACGCCGGAGCCATCGTGCACATGTCGAAAGAGGCTCTCGAAATTCAAAAGCTGCATGCACAGGTCGGTCGTCGACGTCGTAGACTCGCCGAGCGGAGAACAATGGATGAAAGAGCGACGTGCGCGCCCAGCGCACATTTTTCCAAACGTTGCACCTCCTGATTACCATTTGTTCGTGTCACCACCGCGGTTTATATCCTTAATAGCTATACTTTCGGAAATGAATCATAGATTGTGTTCCATGGCAGCTGCAGTTTATGAGCAAAGACAAGTGGCTTAAAAATTTCCGAATTGTATGAAGAATTAGTGGATCGCGGCTACCGAGTCACAGCGAAATTCCTACACGATTAGATCAATGTAGCGGTGGAGGTATAGTCTCCGTTCTTGAATGAAACTCGATTGAACGAGTACGACGGAGCTGCCGGTTTTCAGGCGCAGTCGCGTAGCCACACGAATGAATGACGATGAGAGGTCAAAGAGATGGGAAATCGAAGGGAGAATCTAACGAGTAAGTGCACACTTTGAGTAATGACACATCGATATATCGCTAGCAAAATTAGTTAAAAGTCATCGTGCTATTAATCCAAAGATTGGTTATGGACGCAACGTTACGGCCACTAACCAGTAAATCCACAAACCAAATCGGCATCGCGAAAAAAAGTGAGACATCGTGGGAGGGACGACTCGATTATCTTTGTCGCTTGTACACAGTCACACGAGGAATATATATATATATACATATCGGTATCAGCAATAATTTTTTTACAAAGCCAATACGTCCGTGCAGTACCGCCGCTGTCGAAATCAATGAAGAGCCGACACACGCTGCGCAGAAAAAAAGATCGACAGGGGAAATGCGATGCGATAAATCCTGCAAAAAACTTTATCATCTCTCGCGCGCACTTTTTCTTTTTTTTTGTTTTTGCGCGCGCGCATCTGCATACAGTCGAGCGCGCATATATTTAGCCTTCGGGCGCCCTGGTGCTACGCAAACGAAATTCGCAAAAAAGAAACGCATTTTTCGCGCGCGCAGCGTCGGCTGTTTATCGAGAAATTCGATACTCCCTCCTCCAAAGGTAGTTTAATATTTTTAAGCCTCTGCGGTCATGCGGTGTGCTGCTGCTGCCGCGCTTGTTTTTTTCCCTTTGTTTACATAACAATTGACGTAAGTTTATCGCGCGCGCGGCGCTCGCGAGTGCCGCTCGTTACGCAATCCGCGACGCGACCTTTTTTCCTCTCTCTCTCTATCTCTCTTGCCGATATCCTCTCGCTCCGAAAATCGCATTATCGCGATCATCGACGCGCACAGCTTATCTATTGCTTCGCTGATTACTTCAATAGTATATCGTATACTTGTCTCGTGTACGAAATTTTCTATTGTGCACGTGTCGATGTATATAGCTGTGTGTATACAGAGCGTTCCATTTCAACTTGGACACATCGATAACTCCGAAAATATTAGCTTTAGAAACAAATGTTGTGGATAACAGTTGTAGGGTTTATATTTTCAGTTGATGTCTCCAAGTTAAAATGGGACACCCTGTATATAGTGGAGCGGGTTTGGTGCGAGCTAAATATTCATAAATTTTTTATATAACGCGAGGTTCGCGCGTTGACGGCCGCGTTTATATAAACCCCGACGCCGCCGCCGCCGCCGCCGCCGCCGCCGCACGAGGAGCGGAGCACGACACTTGCCAAGCGCGCGCGCTCGCGCACTTTGTTGCGATCGCGCCAATTTGATCGAGTGCAGAGATGCATTCTGTATCGTGTGTATTGTATCGGCCGTTGAAGATCTACGCTGTGGCTTCTCTCATCGGGACAAACCTTTGAATAGGTTGACCGTGGAAATTCGTCGTGGTTCGAGCTTTTTTTTTATCGAGGTGCGAGATTTCTGGGGATGATGATAGCTTTGATTTTCCTTTGGATTGATAAGGGGAGAATTTAAACGAGTATATTTGCATACAGAAGTTGAAGAAGCTACAAAGAATGAATGAATGTATAAAATCTTATAAACGATGAGAAGGTTTATTCTTCTTTTGATACTTGTCAAAGCACACAATAAATGCACACATTATTTATGATATCAATAAATAAATAACTGCATGAAAATGTCACGCTAAGACAGTCTACATTCTGTTGAAGTACACGTAACGTAATATAGCTCGAAATTTCGCTACACGTCAGGATGATGACATTTGCAAAAATTCCATCTTCAGTTGCCAAAAAACATTCAAAATACGATACTTTGGTTAACGAAGGTTAAAATGCTGACGGTCTGCCGTGCACACGCGATAAGATAAATAAATTATCTCGTAGCATGCATTTTCATTGCAGAGTACAGGCGATAAGAGGTCGGATCGATGCTGCGGTGTCGCATTGCAAAAATCCGCACGGCTGCAGTTTTGGCAATAAGCTGCACGCGGTCCTGCGTAGTTGTAACGCCGTTCATGCATAATGCAATGCGCTATAATGTACAGGGGACAAATTGCATAATTTTCTAGAACATGTCACGAAAGTGACAAAAATCCTTACGCTGGGTGTAGCGATCAGGCCGGTTACTCAATAATTTATCTAACGGCTCTTGAATTTTCCTTTTACTTTTATGCCCGCGCAAATTAAATTCACACAGCGATTGTGAACGTGTGCGACTAATGAGCCGATATTTATTCCCGATAATTTGAATTAATTAGATTTGATTACATAAAGCGTTATCAATTTTAGGTTGCATCGGCGGCGGACTTTTCTCGTTAGTATAACGTGTGCATTACATACGCATTATGGAATAATGCACAACTATTACATCTATATCGTAACATAATAATGTATAACTTAATTATTACGCGATATATATTATAACGTGTATGGCGAGTGTTTGTTTTTTTCAACTTCGAATTACGATTTATCGTAGTCACTCCTGCGACGTTTTAAAAATAATTTGCTTGCATAAGAAGATTTGATATACCCGGGCAAAACAGTATATTTATAACGCGAAATAATCGAGTGATAATTTTCAATGGATAGCAGTCTTGCTCGTAAACATACTACATTTCTCGATTTTTTTTTCAAATAGCGAAAAAGAAAATGAAGGAGTATTTATTAAAACACTTCTGAAAAGCAAACTCTGAAAATACAAACAAGAGAATTTTCAAGAGTGCAGGTAAGATGTGTTCTTTGGTTTCGGTTCAAAGAGCTTTGGCGTTCATTTAGACTTAAAAAAATAGTTTTATTCAATTATTGAAGAGGAACATTAATTCAAGAAGAAAGATGAATCTGTGTTAAAATTAAAATGGCTTGGAGTTTTCATAAATAATATTAATAACGAAGACTGGCGAAAAAGTAGAAAGAAGAGGCAAAAGGAAGGTGTAACTTTAGTTGTAGACGTAACCGTAACGATTATCCGAATATATCAAAGAAGAAACACTTGAAAACAAAAGGAAGGATATTGAAATATGACGAAATAGGTAAATATTTTGCACATGCCATATATCTTCGAGCAAATCCCGCAAACGCGCGCGACCCATTTCTTCTTCGTTAAAGGTCAAGCCCCGATCGCACGCTCGCACCGTTACCTCATTCCCCGACAAAAACGCATGAAAAAATCATCAATCAAACCGCTGCTTGGCACAACAAACTAAACGCTAGCAAAAAAGAAATATACGCCACACATCATCAGCAGCAGCCGCAGCAGCAGCAGCGGTAGAGTAAAAATCCTCTTAAATAGCACGAAAGAGAAAGATCGCTCGCTTGCGCGCGCTTATAGACGAGAGAGAGAGAGAGAGGGAGCGACTGTTGCTGCTGCTACTACTGCTGCTGGCAGCGGCACCGGTTACGGTGCTTTTCACGGTCAAGTACCTCGGCTTCGCTCGCGCGGCCACCGCCGCCGCCGCCACCGCTTCCGTTCGATAGTTTCCTGGCCGCGCGACCTACTCTTTCTCTCGCTCTCCTCTCTCTCTCTCTCTCGCGCGCGCACACGCCTGGCATCCAAAGCACCTTTGCCGCGACTGTATGTACGAGGTGGATTAATACGCGGCTTGTGCAGATTTGTCATGCGATCGGACCCTGGTTGCGAGGTGTTTGGGACAGGATTTGTTGAGCTTTCGCAGTGGCTTACAGAGTAAGATGAATTATTGCGGAGTGACCTGAATATAGTATTGACGATCGTTCTGTATAATACGTTCGGTTGAATATTTACGTCGTATCGTTAAAAGTAAAGCGAGATATAGACATGTGTATATATATGCCTAAAAGATAGCGCGCGAGTAATTGCGTAAGCCGATAATTAACAGGACTAATTGACGGTTGAGTCTATAAGCTTTTTTGTTTGCTCTGGGCAGGTGCCTATACGAGCAATGACTGATGATGATTCGATCGCTACATATAGCAGCCCATATTCATTGTGCTCGCGTGACGTGGACAAAATATTATGTACTGTGTTTTATCGGTGTATAGGACCATAATTTTTTAACGAGTGACGAGCACTTTAATAACTTATATGGAAGAATAAGAAGGAAAAAAAGTAATGTATTGGAGGCTCGCGCGCGAGCCTGTTTCTTTTCGTTGTTATAATTGCCATTGCGTAATTCGCGGATTAGCATATTAGGCATGTAACTAATGTCCGCGCTGGTAAAGTTATCGTTAGACGTGCCCGCATTTATTGTCGTGGGAGGCGATAATATAACCGAGCGATTGGAGGGGAAACTTAAAGTCTGCAGCCGAAAATTCAACTGCTGCTGCCGCTCGTCTAGACAGATAAAGATGGTATTATTTCGTGCAGTTTATTTTTACGAGCAGAGTGTTTTATCGTGCGCTTATATACATATATATATATATATACATGTGTACGGGAAGTCAGAGTTGATAGAAGCAGCCATCCGTTACGGATATCCGTCAAAATATATAACACACACAGATAAGTCCCTATCTTTGAAATTTCGTCCATTCGCGCTTGCAGATAACCAGCCGCACGAAGTTACATTGTGTCTTCCAAGTTGGCAAAACAGTAGTTATATAGTACGCCGGCATATAGGTAGCCGCGACGAGATGAAAAATTATAATCTAAACCTCGAGCCTCGCATTAGAAAAACTCATTAGCTTATGCAGATGTACAACAGCTCGACGACTAATTATACAATAATCGTGAAACATTGTACGCAATGACGCATGTAGATTTGTATTATTATGGCGTCTCACAATCCAAGCGCGCAGACGATAAAACGATAGATGATGCTGCGCGAACAAAGTTGTCGTGTACACGCGCGATGCGCCGAATCGCCATTGAATGTGTGTAATATAAGCGATATATGTACGCTCAAAGGACAATATGATGATGGTTGCGCAATAGGTCGCGCGCGCATACATAGTTTGCTATGCGGTTACATGCGCGCTTACACGTATATATATGTATATAATAGCGGTATATGACTTTTGCCACTGCGGCTTATTACAAAATCTCGCTTGGATAACACTCGGTGCAGTATATGCGCGAGCACCGGGAAATGTATATAAAGCGATCTTCGGAGTATTAGATGAGTGCGCGTATCGCGGGTTTTCCAAAGCCGCCGGATGACACGACTTATATATATATATATTCTAGGAACACGTGGTCCATGCGTCAGCTGATACGGGATCGGGATACTGCGGGAGAGGAATTTCTTTTTTAACATCTTACGGTATGATCGATGTAAATCTTCGGTGCTTTATTTGATGGGACTGCTTTATCGATGGTTGCAATATTCATCGAGTATAGAATGGAAAATCAAAAGCTCGAAGTTAAAAAAAATAATGGCATCAGCCACTTGTTTATGAATGAAAGAGTATACAGGTGTATGCGACGGTCGTGTAGCTATGCCAATACATCCTCTTTTATTTCAGCAGGCATGCAAAGCAACGAACGACTAACAAAACTCTATCGGATCTAATTCCGCGCACTAAAACCTAATCGAAGGCACGTGATAAAAGTCACGTAGACCCCGCAGTCGGATCGCATCACAAATCCGTATATACTCAACAAAATCCCCAACAGCCGTGCCTATATATACAAAGCTCGAGCTGTATCGCGGTGCATTGCACTTGTTACAATAGCTTCACATCGCAAAGAGAGATAAAAATCAATCGCAAATGGTAATAAAGGGAAAATTTGCTCAGCAGCAGAAAAAAAAAAAAACAAAAAAGGTCGAATCAATCTCCATCCACTAATTGCCGGGTATGGGTCGAACCATATATTATAGCGCGATATACACGCGCATAATGTGTGCTCGCCGTTGCAGGCGCTCTCGTTCATAATTGTGAGCGAAAAGGAAAAAAGAAGTGGCGAGGCGAGGAAAGAAAGAGCAGGCCTATATATACTGCGTCGTTATATGTACCACGAATGTACGATAGAGAGAGAGAGAGAGAGAGAAAGAGGGGGAAAAATGTATATGTGTGTTTGTGTAAGAGAGAGAGAAAGAGGAGAGGCAAAGAGAAGGATGGGTGGCCGTTGCTTTTATGCCGGCAGCGCGCGCGCGACGAAACTGCGACTACGACGACGACGACGACGACGACGACGACGACGTTTGTCTTGTCCTTACATAACCACCTTTTTATTATATAATTGACAGAAACGTCGGCCCTGCGCGCGCACTTATACCGCATACACACACACACACACACACACACACATATATAACACACACATGCTTCGCAACCCCGCCGCCGCGCTCTTTTATACATCCTGTGGCCCGAGAGACCTATATGTAACAGCATCGCCGCGATCGGCCGAAAAATATATTCTGCTCTTCTCTCTTGTGTGTGCCATGTATATCGTATACATGTATGACGTTAATATAGATGCGCGAGCGCGTGCGTGCATACAACGCATATTTCGCCTGCGTCTCGATATTATATATCTTTTCATGTATATACCTTTACGTAACGGTCCGCTCGTGTGTTCGCGCGCGCGCCCTTCGCGTTTTATAATCATCCATTGTGTACTCGTTTTTATTTCTTCCTCTCTCTCCCCCCTCCCTTGTTCTTCTTTTTTTCCGATTGGGATATATAATTGAGCTGATTATGCATGTCTGTTGGTTTAATTATGCTGTGTTTATTATACGTAGGGTTTTTTGATACCGGTGCGATAATGCGGAGAAGGGATTTCACGATGTATATAGTTGCGAATTGCGCGGATAAGAATAGTGTGTTGGGATATCTGGACGGGGCAATGCTAATATCGCGAGCATTTGTTTGGAGCACAGAAATAGACGTATGGGA
Source organism: Megastigmus dorsalis (assembly GCA_900490025.1). NCBI lineage: Eukaryota > Metazoa > Arthropoda > Insecta > Hymenoptera > Megastigmidae > Megastigmus > Megastigmus dorsalis. The sequence goes on from UELU01143512.1 coordinate 37,872, forward strand.
ATTATGATTAATCGTGTGCGCTCGACCCGGATTTCGGGAGGTGGAATAAAATTCGGCCGTTCGCTCTTTTGACAAAATAATATTTTGCCTGTCAGCGTGTGGGGTTATTTTCGCCTCTGATAGTCTTTTTAATAGAGGATGGGTTGGAAAAAGGAATGTCGATAGCGATTGTTTGGTTAATGAAAAGTCCAGCTCGTGTTGGAGTGAATTTACCGTCTATTTTTAGACTGTAGTTTTATTGTTATATAGATCGTCGAGTATTTTATATAATTCAATTTAAAAGATTGTGTATTTTTTGTGTAATAATTTAAATGATTAGCAAATTATGTATTTAATGCATAATTCTTTCTTTTTTTTAATCATGCAATTTCGCGATTTAGTAAGAATGAGAAAAAGGGTATTACTCAATTTTATTGAGACCTAGAAGTGTAATTATAATTTTTAATGCATTTTTAAGCTGCTGTTTTGCTATTAAATTATAAAATGTTGAAAAATATCAGTATCGCAGCACGTGGGAACCTGGAAGTTTCAATAAAAATGATCTTTAATTGCATTAAAAATGTTGCTCTTATAAACTTACTGAAATTCAAAACGGAGTTATGTAATTTTCATGCCAGCGTAACAAAGGCTGTGTGCCACAGAAAGCTCCAACGGATTTGTTGATTTTCTCACCAATGTTTACGAAAAATTCTGACCACCTATACATTATTTATCAATGTTACAGTGATTTTTAATACGCATACATTCGTCTGCAGCAAACGTCATTATATCCGATCACCGAATCTCGACCGTCCAAACCCAACTCGCAATCATTTTCCAAGCAAAACAACACACCCCTAATATCCCATCAGAGAGGGAAAGAGAGAGGGAGGATGCACGCCTCCTCGTCAGATTCCTCTTATCACCGGCAGCTCGCGTTACATTAGCCGATGTATCAGCTAACTCAGCCTCTCGTTAGATAATATAAAACCCAAGTGCTCAAAGTCTCTCTCTCTCTCTCTCTTCTCCCCAGCTCCTCTAGCTCTATCTGCTAGTGTCAACGTAACCATTTATATAAATCCGCAGTTACGTAACGCGCCGTATGCCAGTCGGCGCTCGCTCGTTCGCGTCTCTCTCACTCTCTGCCTTCTCTTCTCGATCGCGCGCACGTATATATATCTATCTCGCTACACGGCCGGCGCGGATAGATTCGGAGCCTCTTCCCCTCCCAAAACTCCTCTCTCTCTCTCTCTCTCTCTCTCTCTCTCTCTCTCACTCCATGAGCGTTACATGTATATTTACTCGGGCTGGTGTTTGTAGGTGTGCGGGAGTCGGCCGCCGCCGCGACCACGTGGCTGCAGCTGCACGAGAGCAAAGAGCTGCTGCTGCACAAGATCGATGCGCACACATGTGTGGCTTGGCTTTGTCTATATCGAGTGGGGCAAGTGTGTGTGTCTGTGTGTAAGCGTAGGTGAGAGCGGCGGCACACGTGCGACGGTCTCGTGCGACTAATGCACGAAGAATGCTATACGGAATTAGTGTGAGCTCTTTTGTTTCTCTTGTTTTTTTCTTTTCTTCTTTTCCTTTGTCTCGTCTACCGAGGGTTCGGACTCGCGCCGCGCGGTATTCTCGATGGCAGCGAAATTTTTGGACATTCTAGGCGTGATTTGTGCGAAGGAATTTGGACGGAAATGAGGTGATCTCTGTGTTAAACGCGTGCAGGTAACGAAAATGTTTGTATACGTGTATAGTGCCGTTATAAATGTAAGTTAAATGGCGATAAAAATGTTGCGCATAATGGAGTTGTTATGAAATTGATGTCTATTTTTAGGAATGATTTTGACACTTTTTTGCATGTTTTGGGTGTATATGGATTCTATATCTTAAAATACGAAATAACACGGGACGGGACGAACAAAAATTTTGGCCTGGGCGTGTATAGTGCGAGATAATCGATGTTTGACTTTATCAATGAGCGTGTTTTGATTGCAGGCGCATGGCTAATTATAGAACGCGGATCGTCTGTGCGTGTATATATCTTCGCGCATATTTTGGACATTTCGAGATTCTCTATAATTTCTTTTTTTCTTTTTTTCACACGCGATAACGAATTTGCATATTACAGACGGGATTTCGCCCGAAACGGAGAAGTTTTACACAAGTATAATATCTATATATTCTATTATAATTAATGAGATCGTTGACGTTTTTACGTCTAGAAACTGTTTCGAAATATGGCGAGACGATTACTTTTTTAATTGTCCATTGCAGATCATAAAAGTGTCGTTAGCATCGCTAATTGTGTAAAATAATTGTATTTATTGTATAACGAATTTGAAATAGTTTTGATAATGGAATTAAAAATTGCTTCATTTACGACGTAAGTATATTGCTCTTGTTACATAATTGCACTAAATTTTATCGCTTGGAAATACAAACATTTGAATATTGAACGATGTAAGCAGATTTTGGAACGCTCCCCATTTCATCGAGGCCATCACTGTTTCGCAGTCGATTCGCGGCAGGTATCGAGCGCTTCTTCAGACCTATTATATAAACTAATCTTGACCGAAAAATCATTCAAGTATACGCATATACACTCGCACACATCGATAGCAGTAGCGCCTACACGAGTTAAGTCGGATGAACAAAAAAGAACTGGATTTATGTAATTGCCGCGGTCGGCGCGCTCTTTTTTTTTTTTACGAAATCCTTATACTCTCATAGCTTGACTCGCGCGCGACCGATAAGATACACATACCGGGGAAATACGCGCCTGCGAACCAGTGTAATAAAAAAAAAGGAAGAAATATCAGAGAGTGCGATATGAAAGAGAGAGAGAGAGAGAAAGAAGGTGGCGAGTGTATGTGCACGCGACGACGACGCTTCCATCTAAAAATAGACTCGCGCTCACGTTTGCCCGAGTGGAGATGAAGGAATGAGGGAATGAAGCAACAGACAAACAAAAGACGGGAGAGATTGAGAGAAATTGTACACGGGATATATATATATATAGAAGTATATTCGTGAGAGGAGTGAAGCGCCGCGCGAGGATGAGAAGAAGAGGTGTGCAGCGGATCAGGGCGAGAAAGAGATGCACTCGGAACAAAAGAGGGGCTGAAGAAACGAGAACCTCTAAGTAAATGAGAATCTTTTTCTTTCTTTCTTTTTTTTTTAAACAATTTAGCTTAATTGCACCGCTGTTATTTGCAACACAGTGCTCATAAATATTTTCATGGTATATTAAACGCCGGGTATTACGTGCCGGCTGCGGTATATATCTCTTTGTTTTAATCCATTATGTAAGCATTAATTAACTTTACATAAACATAAGGATTTGCAATATGCTATGTGTATTATGCGGTGCTCCGCGAGAGATATGTAATATGCACAATGGAAAATGGAGGAAAAAAGTCAGAACAATAGTATTGGGGCATATGCGAACGACTGATCACATCTGCCACTGGCGTTATATCAAAAAAGCTCAATCCCCGTAACTGAAAGCTCGCGCGATACGCAAGGATTGTTAGCCCGAAGAAAAGATATGCACATAAACAAAGCACCCAGAGAGAGTGAGTGAGAGAGAGAGAGAGAGAGAGAGAGAGACCACAGCAACTCGAGGACTCCGAAGTAGCTGATAGGACCGCAAGAAGCTCCCGCGCGCGCGCGAGAAAGAGACAGAGAGAGATAGAGAGTCCGAGCGATGGACCGCAGAGTCTCTCGTGTTATATAGCAGATGGCGTCCAGCCAGGGAACGTGCAAAGTTTACATAACAGAGGAGAAGAGCGAGGTTAGGGAAGCGCTCTCGCATTGGCCGAGCAACGAGCGAAAGAGCACACGTGACACACCCGCCCTCCTTTATCTTATCGTCTATACACGCTTACATATATTCGCCAATACATCTTTCACTCTTTCTCTCCCTCTCTCTCTCTCTCTTTCTATCTCGTCGACTCTTGGGAATAGTTTATGCATGAATCTGTATAGGAGAGACATGGGGAAGTTGCGCACGAGTTGTCCAGCGGTACTTTGTATTAAACCGCGCACACGGGCGTTATTATCACGTTTCGCGCGCCCGTGAAAGATAGAGATTTCCGTATGTATATCTTGGCGCGCGCGATTTGGAATTACGATGCTCGCTCATATGCGTATCCATATGGGCAATACGTATAAAGAGCTGCGGTGCAGGCTGCACGTGTGTCGGATATCGATACATATAGGCGAGCTTGCGGATGGTTTAGTGAATCTACGTTGTTTAGCTGTCGTCTTTTCGGATTCGGGACTACACTTAACTATATATAGTCTAAAATAAGATCGTTATTGCATAAATTATCGTTTATTTTTCAATGAAGTAATGACTTGTAGTGGTTGACGTCACGCTTTGGTATCGCATAGTTTCTTTAAAATGAATTCGACTTCCGCCATTGTGTCATTGGTCCCTCTTATTAATAATAATGCTGTGCAGAGATCATTTAATACATAAAATATCTTATATATACACGGTATTAAGCTCGACAGTTTGTCCAATTTATTAATATTCGCGACGGATCTATTATAGCGCGTTAAAAATGTTCAGTACACACCCTGTATATTCAAATCGAAACGCCTGACTTTAGACGCGTATACGCCAGAAGCTCTGCGGCAAAAGTCCGCGTATGAAATCACAGCTATATCCATATAGACATGCGCATCGACGACGACGCACCAAGACGCAGACCCTGCGTCACGAAAAAACACACGTACACACACGCACCCGTATACACATGCGCGAAAGAGAGAGAGAGAGAGAGAGAGAGTCTGGTCCGCAACCTTCCAGCTGTTCCGATTTCGCGCGCGCGCCTGGTATGGCCGGAAAAGTAGGCCAGGCCAAGCGAGACGCCGCCGCCGCCGCGACAACGACAACGACGAGTGACCGAGGTGGCCGCTGCGGCGGTGGTGCATGAATGAAAATGCACTATAAAAGCTATACAAGTCGCAAGCGCCGAATCGACTTGTATTCTTCTGTGAGCTCTGCAGAACAGTGCACACGTCGCGAGTGCAAACAGTCCGGGAGCTGTCGATGCGCCGCGGGCTTTATATATATTAAGTTATACGAAATGCCGCGATGGCAAATTACATTTACATATGTAACGAATGCCTATATAGGAGCTTTCAGGGAATCGCTCGCGGGCCGACTCGTTCCGGGCTTATCTTCGATCTGAATAAAACGTTATTCTTGGATATTTTATGAAAGGGAGGCTTTTTGTATAATTATAATATAGTGTTTCTTGGAACGGCGATCTTTGGATCGTTATATGTAGTTTTGGGAAATTGTAGAGGGGAGCTAGTTTCTATTCGGTGAGATTGTATTTTGGAGTAGAGCCACGTTTTAAAATTGCAAAGTGAAGCACATTTTATTAGTTGTTTTACGGAAACGTACGTTAAATGCAAATGCTACCAATAAGAATTTCTTATCACTTCATCATACGCACGCCGATATAAACATCTCTACATATATATATGATCCCCCATATATACTATACTAATCAAAGAAAATTCATCCGTCTAAGACACACAATGTACAGACTCTGCCAAAATAAGCTATTGCTTACATAAACAGAAATGAGTAAGCGTATAAGATATTCGATCCCTTATCTCTCATCCCGACTTCCACGCACACACGCGTATACAGTCTAAAGCCCAACGACTGTTGCTAGCATCGCGACGTCGCTCTTATCGATCACGCGCGTATACACACACAAGCTCCACCTACGACAAATTTTTTTTTTTCACTGGACATGTATCACGATCTATATACAAAGCCGGGGTATCATATAGACGACCTCTAAAATGGTACGTGGGAGTTTATTTCTAGCTTTTTTTTTATCCGTCTACTTTGTTTTCGGTTGACGATTTATTGCCCGCGCGTTTTTTTTCCCTTGACTGAGTACCTACCCGTGGAGCTGTGTATAGGATATACGACTATATGTGTATTCTGGACAATTAGCGTTTCTATGTGTATTATGTAAGTGGCTATCGTTTGATGCCGGTGCTGTGTATAAATGCTGCGTGTAAAGTAGCAGTTGCATAATTTTTAATAATAACGTACATATATACGACAACTAAGCGTGTATTTCGATTGAACAAATATCAAAAATAATTAGGATGCTTATATATACGTGTGCAGAGGGCATAGACCGACGACAGAGGATATAGACTCATCGGCGCGAATACAGTGAAGCGCGCGTTTATATTGAAATCGTTCGACAACTTCCATAAGCCAATCGAGATGCAGCGATAATTAGCTCACGCGCGCGTGCACAAAAGGTAATAAAATCGACAATTGGCCTATGCGTAACAGACTCCGCTCGCAACGGGTGTTACATTATATATCTTCGCGACATAACGATCGCCGTCCGAGTAACAATGCCTTATTGGTCGCGCGGCAGCCCGTAAAAAACTCTAAAAGGCCAGTATGTACAAAACTGATGTGTGGCGCGAGTTGTTTGGTAAATAAGGGGAAATAGTCGGAAAGCGCGACGTATTCGTGCAGATATAACCCAGCGAGTCGAAAATTTAGTTAGGCGAGAACAATCGCATATTTATATACATGGTGTATAGCTATAATGTCTTTTGTGTTATTATACAGTTGTGGTATATAACGATGAATTTAATCGATGAGAGATAAAGGCGAAACGAGATCCGCGTGTGGGCTACGCGTCTTATCACCGAATTCTTAGTTCGATTGTGGTTAATTGGTCACGTGCAGTGTACGCGCATATATATACTCTCCGTCGTAAGTTGCACGCTTAATTTCTACGACAGATAGAATGTGTGTGTGTGTGTGTGTGCAATATGTATTGGTGCACTTGCGGCTCGAGAGAGCTCGGATTTTCGAGTGGATTTTCTCTACGCCCGGTCTAAAGTGTTGATTTTCGTATATACATGAGCCGACGGCCAATTCTCTATTAGCCTTATAATTGACTGTAGGAATGGTTGCCGAACGGTGCACGTGTAACAGCGAATATTCTAGCGCAGACGAGTTATATACGCGGAATTCGTTAATTTCGATTGTTATACTCGAAATATTAAAGACTATATAACTGGAAGAGATTCTCGTTTATATAACTTGTTTTTTTTTTTTACACTTTGAAATTCCAAAACTTAGGATTTAGGAAACTCGAGTGAGGTCGCAAATATGCACGGCATAATGCAGCGAGCTTAAAGTGTGTCATTTCTCAGGCATAGAATATCTAAGACTCGATTTTACTCGCGAACAATATATATATATACCTACATTATGCACAGCCTCTTGGGCGCGCGCTACAAACAGCCTATTTATTCGCAACTTTGTTTCCAGCCGTATTCGCCCGAGCGACCACATAAAACGCCTTTAATAAAGCGCGCGTATGTAAGAAGCCGACTAAAGCAGAGAGAGAGAGGGAGAGACAGAGAGAGAAAGAGAGAGAGAAAGAGGGACACAGCACCAGCAGCGGAGTAAGTAAGTGAGGCAATGGAATTAAGCAATTCCCCTCCCGTGCAATTACGAATTAGGCAACGTCAGACTCGTAAAGTCCTTTCATCTTGGCTGTTTTCTCTCTCTCACTCACTCTCTGCTATGTGTACGAGATTTTGCGCGCTCTACCTCGCGTCTCGGCCGAGGAAAACCGTCGATGCGATTATTTTTTCGCGCGCGCTCACTTTTTCGAGTCGCCTGGCGAAAATTGCCGTGGCCCAGTTTACTGCGCGCCGCGTATATACACATATAAAAGTGCCTACGGAAATTATGTATATATATATATATCGCTTGATGAAATGCGGGATTGCGCGTGTCCTAAAAATCGACTCACTCGCGAGTTTCGTACTATTCGCCGTAGTTGAAATTACAACAGTTTTTCAATCGTGCAACATTCTAAAAACTTCTTTATAATACAAGCAAACTGGCATTGATTTAAGCGCTATTTCCGATGTACGCCATTTATATAATACAACCCATATAGATGAGCGATAGAGTCGCACGCATAAATCCCACGAAAATACGCGCATGATTCATCTCTTATATCTCGATAATATACATATAATTCGTCTTCATGGGCTTTCATACGAGAGCGCTAGTCGCAAAGAGTCCCCGTATATATATTCCCAAGTGGCTCTATACAGCTGGTCTCTGAAAGAGGCCGCTTCATCGGATCAAACAGTGAATCACATTGTCGGCGTCGAGAGTACATGTAGAGGCAATCGCGCCTGCGAGGGATGCCGCGCGCATGACTAACTAACCGGCGAGTTTAACCGAATATTATTACGTAATCCTGTAGCCGGCCGTTCGCTTATACCATATTGCCCACCCAAATGCCAAGACTCGACGCGACGACTGCAGCTGGACCATCGTAGTGTGTGTCGTCGGTGTGCGTGTTGGGGAATTAATTCCGACGAGTTTAATTTTGGAACGCGCTGGAATGTCCTCTTTCCGCTTCGAGGCTCGGGCGCATACATTTTTTGTTTTGTGGAAGTGCGGCTCCTCCGCGGCGCTTTGTTATATTTGCGTTCGGATACATTCGCAAGTGGATTGGCGATGTTTTTTCGTTGTGTGTCGCGCGAGCGGTTAGCGATTTTTAGAATGTCAATTTCTATCATTAGTTTATTGGCCGTGCTGCAATTGTTTCATCAGTCTCTCGAGTGATTTCGAAAATAATAAAACTGTTTATCGCTGCCAGGCTCACTAGCTTGATCTGTCGATAATACGAAAAGTAACCGGAAATCCGGTCGTGGAATATAAACGACCTCGATCAATTTAGATAACGATCTCCGCCACGACTAAACTTCAGTGTGTAGTAAGAATAAAATAGTTTACTTCAAACTCACGCTTAGGACTGTATATGTAAAGAAGTGACCGGTATAGTTCGCTGTAACTCACCTGCAACACAAAGCAAAACGTAACAATTAGATTGGTGAACTTATTTATATACCTGTATAATGTATAATAACGATTGAGAATTCTTGCACAACGAAACTAACGAGCTCGCCTCTCGCTATAATTAATCGAAAAACACCATAACCGTCTTGGACTCATTATTCAAAGTTGTTATACACACAAAATGTATTATTAAATCGAACCGCATTGCGTATATATAGCGGCCGTGTCGCAAAGACACTTTTCAGCGCATATAACAAATCTATCTTGGTCGCATATCTCGCGCCGTAACCAATGCTCATAACCTTTCGCAAAATTATTACGCTTATCATTATTAATAACTCGTTCGGTGTGCGTTATGGTGTTCTTTAAAATTCGCCCAGCTTACGGAGGCGCGAGTCTCTCGCTCTCCGATGGCTATATCGCCAAATCGAGACAACAAAGCGAAAAGAGAGGGCCGACAGGATCTCCTAACTACAGCAGCTCGATATGCGTAATCCCAATGAAAATAGGACGTAGAACTCGCGTATAAGAATGCGTATACATCAATGCGGGATATACTGGCAGGCCTTAGACCTTACATGGACATCGGGCAATTCGCAATTGGCGCGCACTCGTTGCCTATAACCGATGCGCTTACGTAATTCTCCCGCAAGAGTAGTGCGATATATATGCGTGCACGCGTGCAAACTGATGGAGCGCCATTTATAAAAGACTAATCGCTGGTGAACCGGTGGACGAGTCGCGAATTCGACAATAAATATTCATAAAGTAAATTCATCAATTATTTATCGGGGCGCGACTTGTATTTCTTTCGTGCATGGGTATCTTGCGCGCGCGCGCGCGCGGTTATTTAGGGCGATGCTGAAAAAAAAAAGGCAGATGGTCGTCGGGTTCTGGTTTCGATGTTTTTCTGAATTTACAAGTGCCGCGTCAGAGATATAGATCTGCGATGGTGCTTAAGAATAGAATATATACGCGCGCGTGTGTGTGCGCGAGTGGTTCAGATTATATATCGGTAGGATGTATACGTTGCATGTGAATATTGGTGTATATTTATTTCGCGTTTGGGGCTATGAATTGTTTCGTTGCGAGTGTGCGAGATTTTAACTTGGACTATGGAAGGTACGATTCAATTGTGTTTCGGGTGCCCGCGAGGATGATCCAGATAACGGAGGGGAGCTGGTTTCATAAATGATTTGTGGCTTCTCACGCGCGAGCGCCTGTAAACGTTACGTAATCGATCGTCCGATACATTACACGGCCTATGATGCATATATACCTGTATACGAGCGCGTAAAAAAAATAATCCCGAATACTCTGCCGTACTGGAATAATGAATTAATTAAAGTAAGTTGAAAGGAAAAAAATAGGAGCTTCTCAAAAAGAAAAAAAAAGTACGTTGCGTAACCTGCGGAATCATCGTCTATATACATACGTGTACATATCCTCATTATCGTTCGAGCATAATTTTTAAATATAAAACATCTGCTAACGAAAATATTCAATTTTTTTCATCAAAACACTTTTCTCAACCGCTTACGCAACATTCGCTT
>UELU01143512.1:50192-89940 GCA_900490025.1 Megastigmus dorsalis
TGCGAGACGTGGCACGGGCATGTGGACTGTGATTCTCTCTCTGTGTGTGTGTGTGTGTGGAGAGAGAAAAAAATCGAGTCGAGGCTCTCTCGCCTTGACACGAATCGTATACGAACGCAAGGCGGATTAATTTCGTGCGGTAATTACATAACCGAAACGCGTGCAGCCCGCGCTGAGGATTTTTCCGTATAAAAATGCGCGGGTATTGTATATGAAGTACGCGAGTGGTAGGGAATTGGCGAGAATGAAAGATTGGAAGCGAGGAAGGGGTGCGTTTCTTGCGTTGGACTAGTACTAGTTTGAATTGTTTTTTTTTTACGGAAGTAGGATGTAAATTTCCTGGTTTTCTTTTGTATGCTAGTGGTCTAAAGTAAACTGGAGAAATATTGAAACAGCTTTAAGCTAATTATCCATTTGTGAAAACTAAAAACGAATGTGTATAATTAGGGAATTTTTCATCATCCAACTTCCATAACTTTTCCGCAGCAGAGTCTTAAAAACTATTCATTAGCATTCGAGTAAGTAATAATTCTTACGCTACATTACACAACTTTTTTACAAGCCGTGATTAATTTCGATTTAAAGAGACTACTCGTGTTTTGAAATGTAGCTTCGAGTTGCGTGCAGCTGTTATTATTATACATTTGCCACGTATTATAAGTTTTTTCTGGATGCTCTCAAATGAAATTTGTAGTTAGTTTGTACATGTATAGAATATGTAATAATATTGACATCTTGATAATGCGGTATCTGATTGGGCCATTGATTTAATATTGATGACTCATGGAAACTTATGTGAAAACTTTACTTTTGGTTAAGTAACGGGTCTTATCTGATTTTTTGCGGATATAAACACCTATATTAATAATAGTTCAGGCATTTCTTAAATATTCCATAACTGATAGACTAATCGAATGAATTAATTATGACGATTTCATCGATTCATCAGACATCGAAAGAAATTATAATACCAACTAAAACAGTTTATCGATTGTACAAGCAATACGATGAGTCATACGCTCAGACGTAAACAGAATTGTTGCCGGAGAACAAAAATTAGCGTTGTCAGCAATACATTAGGATCTCGTACTTCGCACGCACAATTCAGCCCTCCCATAGTAATACACTAATGCAGTCGCGAAGCCCGGCCGTAAACTCAATTACAAACGCCGGGGAGGAGGAAAGGGAGGCGCAATTTGTCGATAAGCGAAATTTACGATTAGCGCCGGTTATATACACGAATATTTCCGCGAGCGAGGTCCGTCGTCACGTAGACGTAGAGTTAGCTGCTCCCGAGGAATCAAGTCGTATGTTCTCACTCAATTCATATACACACGACGGAAATAACGAGCGCGAGTTTTACGATTCGTGTTTGCCCACGACTCTCTGGGACTATAAGCTCTCTCCTATATACACGATTTTTCATTAGTGTCGGAGGGAGTTTTACGAGGGCTGACTGATTCGGCATCTATACTTACGCGCACACATGCGAGTTTCGAGCGGTTGTTACTACGTGACACGCGATGCTATAAAAGTATTTTCGTATGTATAAATGCTCGGTTTTCTACGGCGGCTGCCACATGTACAAGTTCTCGAGAACGCGAAATACTGTACGCGAGCGCAGACAATTTGATTTTTGTCCAATGCGAATTCTTTCATTTGTGCGGTGCGCATAGCTTTAAAAGTTTTTTTAGAATGTTCTGCGGGTTGTGCGAGCTTTATTAGTGCAATGAAATGCATGTGTCTGTTGTCGAAATAGAGCTTTTTTTTTCGCTAGGTTTTTAGTTCTTTGCGAAAACTGTTATTACGCATTGTTTCCGACAGATGAGAAAATGTTAAGTGGCAAATTTACATTTAAATAACTATTAACAAAGTTGTTTGTATAATAACAAAAAAAAAGCGTGAATAAAATTTTATTTTCTAATAAAACTATTTCATACTAAACATATTTCGTTACGCGCGAAGCCTTCCAAAGTACTTTTATACACTTGTTTTCAACCGGTACTAACATAGTCCAATCTTTAAAGGAAACTAGATATATTTAAAATAGTATACTTCAAAGCTTTGATAATGGAGGAAGTGAAAGAGAAGCTGCTGACTTTTAATTTGCCCGCTAATAATATACGCCGTTTATATCGTTCGCCGTTTATATATAAGAGGCGCTTCGAAGCAATTAAGAAGCCTGAAAATTTAGCGGTTCATTGACACCACGCGGTCATTATTTAAGCAGCGCGCGAAACGGTGCGAGCAATTTTTTACGGCGAGTCTCGCGGTGGCTCGTTTGCTCCACATTCACGCCGGACGTGTATATAAACAAGAGAAAAAGTGTTCGACGACAACATTGTAACTTTGTATTTCTCATTGACAGTTTTATTATACCCGTTCGAGTACAATTCCTTGCAAAAATCCTGCTTTAATTTAACCACGAATATAAACTTTACTTTCGGACAATGTCGAATTATAAATGAAATCGAAGCCGAGCGCAAAAATAAAATTCATAGAAATGAGATGATTAAAAAGAGCAGGAGGTCGGCATTATCAATCCTTCACGCGAGCAGTGCCGAATCTTTTTTCTTTTTGTTGTTCATCTCGCGTTATACACATGCGAGCACTACGGGCACATCCAAAAATATAATAACCGCGCGGGCTAATTCGTTACGTTATTTCGAGAGGCGGTATATAGGGACTGGTATAAAAAAATCAAGGAGCTGCACGCGCACGAGTTCGGCTTATTGGGTCGCGAGTAAGAGGCAGAAGCGAGACAGAGAGAGAGAGAGGGGGGGGGGGCGAATAAGAGAGAAAAAAGGAAGTTGTACACTTCAGAGGCTCTCGTGCACGCACGGGTTTATCATTCGAGATTCAACAAGATTTAAATGTTTCTTGATGCCTGGGATTATGTATCCTTCCTCGAGTAAAATCACTCAATTATATATTCACCGCGAAATGCAGCCTGGCATTCAGCAGCCGCTCGTACGAAGCACCAACAAATCCTGTACAAAAGCCACCGAAGCTTGCGTACATATACATGTACCAAGTCTGTCCTGCAGGCCGCAAGAGAGTCCGCAGCTGCTGCAGCAGCAGGAGCATATGGCGCCGGTTTAAATTCGGGTCCGTCACACACGAGTCGCGTATACATTAGCTGGTGCTCTCTCGCACTACTTTTACACACGTACACAGTGCACAGAGGCACGCAGACACGGACACGGCGAGCGAGCGCGCGCCTCTCTTTCCTTGGCCTCTCCCTCTCTTCTTCTCGTTCTACACTCCCAACTCGGCCTTGACACAACTCTCCCTCTCTCTCTCTCTCTCTCTCACTCTCTGTCCTTTACACCGCGGCGCGCACTGTTCTTTTTACGAATCGTCTGAACTCCAACAGAGCCGTCCTTGATCCTCTCTCTCTCTCTCTCTTTCTCTCCGCTGTCTCTCTTTCTCCTATATAGAGACTTGTGCTAGTCGCGCGAGGAAACGGATGCTGCTGTTGGTGCAGAGTTGGTGCCACCGTCGCGGATCCTCTCTCGTCCGAATTTGGCAGTGATCCATTCGGTACGTCGAACTCGAAATTGCAGCTATAGAGACGACGACGCGCGTGTGCGTGTGTGTATGTATGTTTGTAGACGCTCCACAGGGAGAAGAGAGAGAGAGAGAGGGAGAGAGAGTTTGAAATTTTAAAGAGCTACACACACGGGCTACGCCACCGGAGAGCTTGAATTATTCATGCGCGACTCTCCGCAGCTCGGTTGCGATAATGTTTTCCCTATCGATCGATTCCACCCGAGCTGTTTTCCCTTTCTTTTTTTATTGCTCGCTTCATGCATAGGCCGCAAACCGATATAGGGGATTATTGTGCATATACGCGCGCGCGTGTGTATATAGAGGTAAATCGCTCGTGCACAGGTTGTTGACGATTAAGTGGCGACTAATTGATGCTAATACGGTTGGCTGTATGTGTACATGTTTTATCTATACCTTAGTTATAGATGCGACTGAATTTCTAATGCGTGATTACGAAGCTTTTACATTTACTGCGGGCACGTCATTGGTCCATGCGTTTGAAAAGAGACCCAATCTTTATAAATTCAAGTTTCATACAATGTGAAATTGGAAAGAAGAAAAAGCGAATGATTTCCATTTAGCTTCCACGTCGCTATCTACCAAAGCTCATCTAAAAGTAAAACCCTGCACAAGAGTGGAATCGATCGCTGTATGTATATATGTATAGAAAAAAAGAAAACAAAGCGTTTTTCCCCAACGTACGCACCAAAGCGAGGAAATAGTGGGAGGCAATAACACGCGGTTGCTTATCGACGACGCGTCGATAAGGGGGGGCATAAAGAGGTTCGCAGTGTGTGGGAAATGCTGTAGGTATGTGCGCGCGCACACATATACCAATCCATCCCTTACGTAATGAGCTTATATATACGTGTGCGCACGCGAAGAGATACGAACGGATGTGTCACCTTAGCGATGATACCGCGCGCGATGAATCAAACCTCGGCTTATATATGTGTGCTCTTATATACACTGCATCGGGCTCGCACACACTCACACACACAGATGTCGGCACGACTTTTTCCTTTGTTCGCGCGGTCTGCTCTCCTCGGGCCACCTCGAACTCGTCTTATCGCCACTTTTCTCCTATCGCCGGCCTCCTTCCTTCTTTTCTTTGTTTCCTGGCGAGCGCGCGCGGCCGTTATATCTCACACTATACACATGCTCGGTTTTTCTTGGGCGCGATAATGTTGCATAATTAATTAGCTGGCCTATGCGTAGATATCGTCTCACTGTGTGCGTGTATGTGTGTATAGAACACGAGACGTTGATCGATCGCGTTATTCGCTCTTTCTTTACTTTATATACTCTCTATATAACGGACGGATATATACAACGATGTTTTTCTTGCTATGGGGAATAGGGCGAATGAGATGTAGTGGGTGAGGGATTTTTTATTCTATTCCGGGGACCGAGAGAGAAAAAAAAGGAAGGAAACGCCACGAGAGATGTGTTATTCGTCGCGGAGGGGAAGACAACGTTATATTGCTACTCAACGAGCGACCGGAGGCTGCAACACTGCATCTCGCGCGCGGGACAGATGTGCGCGCACTCGAGCGTCGGTTAATTATATCTTCCTCGAGGAAAAGCTATATACGCCTCAGATTCGGGCGCGGAGCGCCCGTGAAAAACAAATCTTGCTATATAGCGCAGTTCCGGTATGTGGCGCGGAATTGCGTAACGTCGCTGGAGTTCGAGATATCTCGTCTGTTTTTTTTCTTCGTTTTTTTCCTTTTTTCATTTCTATATTCGAGAAATGATTATATTACAATGTATAATGTCGTTTAATGAGAATCCACGAGGCATTACTTTTTTTTTTCTTTGCCGTTTCGGTAGCTACCGGGGGGTTATGTAAGTGCGTGTGATCTTGAGGCTCATTTTTTTTTTGTGCGCGCGCGATAAAACGGTGCGTGTGAGTGTATGTATAGGAAGCTTTGCATTTGTAGCTTTGGGATATCTGTTGACTTTGATAATCGCGCTCTGTTTTATAATGCGAGCGCACGAAACGTTGAAACATTGCGAGGGGTATACCGTGAACGAGGTGTAGGAATATAAAATTTGTACGAGGCTGGTTGATGCTTTTAAGTGCGAATATCGCAGCTACACGAATCGAGCTTGTATTTTTTTTCTTCTTATTTCAGCAGCGGAGATTCAATATTGTATAATCAACTCCTCTTCGAAGCTTTTTTGCGCGCTCGCGCTCATTGACGTAATCGTGTTGCGCTATGCATAAATCGCGCACAATTGTGACTAAACAAAAATATGAAATCGTATCTACCCCCTTCTTTAATTAATAAATGCACTCGGTAAACAGAGCGTGCGCGCGTGGCGATACTGCTGCAATATTTCATACGAATTACGTTTGACGCTAATACTTGCTTACTCGGAAAAATACTATTTCACATTCTTTTTTTTTTGCCGTATACCTAATGTTCGTTCAGGGTATGAACTAAATTTATTGCATCTCGATTATATATTCGAAAGTATTTGCAACATTTGAAAGAAATGAATTTCCGATCGTTCCAAATTCATTATGTAACTTTAATTAAGAACGTATATATGTATTATATGTTTTATTATAGCAATTGAATTTAATCAATTTTTAACAATTGATAAAAACTGGGATTCCCGTATGGTCGAATACACAACGCACTGTTTTATACAACAAACAACAGGTTGAGAAATCTGTAAATGTTATACAGAAAGAGAGAGGGAAAAAAAAGGCGTCTGGAGGATCGTTGTAACGTACAAGGGCAGGTGAACTCTCGGTGCGAGTGTATATACGGATCGCGCGCGCAGGTGTGCACGGCCTGTGTATATATATGACCACATCGCGCGCACAGCTGCGTCGTCGACCTTGTAGTGTACGGACAGACTGCGCGAGAAGCCAACCGAATAAGTATGGTGCTTTTTCTTTTGTTTCGCGCCTCTCGGCGCATAAAGAGTGAAGCTACTGGGATTTGTTAGTCTGGAATCTCAGCGCTGTCTACTTTATATATATAGTTTGCTAAAAGGTTATATCCCGATGTCATCAGCGTTAGTCTTGAAAGATGCTTCGTTCTGAGGATTAAGTGCCGTCGCGAGAAAAATTCAGTTTTGTATCTTGAAAAGTAACGACAAGTCTTTTCTGTGTAATAGAATAGTGAACTGTTCTTGCCGATCGGTCGGTTAAAGAATCATTACATAATTGTTACTTCATCGTTATATTAATTTAGAGTTTTGTAACGCGAACAATGATCGATTATTTTTTCTATTATCGATGAATAACCAGAAGCTTATTTTGAATCTTGTGAACATAGTTCGAACAAAATTCCGTATTGCGAAATGAACAAAACTTAAGATATTTTTCAACATATATAACACATAGCAGCTACGTGTCAATGAATCAACATGATTTGGGGCTTACCCATGAAATCATCGCTCGATTTCCGTACTGTCAAAGGTTTTTACAGTTCGGTATTAGACTTATTATGTAATCGCATAACGAATACAACATAGTTGTATTCTTAACAAACGAATTATAGTTTCGATTGAAGAAGCGCTGTGTAAACTTCCATTTGCATATTATAATATTTTACATGTTATTTGCCGTACTCCTTTAATTGCCGATGCATAATTTTCCATCAATAAGAAGCGCGCGGCATCTATTCAATCCACACCTTTTCATCGTCAGATCTCTACATTATTCATGTGCTATCTATTTTTCCCCCTATTTTTTAATTTAAACTTGCCTCTTCTCAGCCCGTATGTCGTCGAATTAAGAGGATAACAAGAGATCATCCAATAATCCGCGAGACGCAGCCCTCGAAATGTATCGGCACAATTGCGGGCAATAATCGAAGCACTTTCGGTTCGCGAACAATAAAATAATAAACCTCTTGCGCAACCCAAATTGAAGACGGCCGCAGCGAGCGAACGAACACACACAGACAGACATATACGTTTGAAATAAGGAAACTGGCTCTTTGCTAAATTGCTCTCCTTCTGTGCGTACACATGTGTGTATGTGTGTGTATATCCACCCTCCGCCGATTGGCTCTTGGCAATCACGTCTACGGCGGCGGTGGCGTCTTCATACACGCGGCAATCAGTGTCCGGGGCAAAGGTAAAAAGAGAGAAGATGCAATTTTTGTCGTTTTATTTTCCTCTCTCTCTCTCTCTTCATTTTCTGATTCCTATACGAAGTGTATAGATTAAGAGTACAGAGTGGGGGAAGTTTCGACCTCTTTTTCACTCTCCCCTTGGCTCGTAAACGTAACGAGACGGAAAAAATAATTAGCTGGCTTTACCTCTTAATTGGTTTATGTAGTTAACAAATCCAATTAGTCCTTTGGTTCAAGTGACCGTCTGCAGCTGACTTCTTTTTCTATACGCGCAGGCCGCACACTTTTAATCACGTTGTGTGATCATAAGTTGATTGCTGATTTTTTTTCGACATTTCGGATATGAAAATATAGCGAGTATCCGTGTGCTCAGTTCAATCAGTGAAGTTTTTTGCTGGTTGAAATAAACATTGTATAGATAAACATGGACTGAACGTGCCGATACTTGGTAATAAACGAGCCGAAGTAATTTACAACATCGTGATTAAATCACTTTATATTGAATAATTAACTCGCGAGAAAATATACGAGCTTTTATTATTATTTATGCAAGTAGTAAAATTTTAGTGTCATTTCGAAATTGTGAAAAAAAAAGAAAATACTTTCGTTACATAAATTATTATTATAGTTGGCAACGTTGCAAGGACTGGCCTAGAAAACGCTACACACCGCAATTGATTGACAGCATATAAACAATGAATTTTCGTTTATAATTAGGGTATACCGCGAGATCAGTTCCTAAAAATGAACAACAATAAATAACAGTTTTCGCGCAAAACTGGAGATATTATCGAGAACAGCTCGATTGAGCACGACCGACCGACCGTACACTCTTCTCAACATTGTAATGTCTCCATTGCTCGATTAGGTAATAGTTCAGCACTTAGATACACGGTCCAACGTAACGTTTCGCTCGCAAGTCCCGCGATTATAAATAAAATCTATCGGATACGCAATTTGATTACAATCCAATATTAGCTCATCTCTTATGCACATTTTCGTCGCGAAACAATATAAAGAGACCGGGGGGGAGGTTTAGCGAACCAAGCGCGGGACTTACGTATATCGGCGGGGCGCAACATTCGTCCAAGAATACATTACGGGATCCTCCGCTTCCCACCGTAACGCCCGCGGCATATTGCATTATCAAACACTCGGCCCGTTTCTAACCTTAGACACGGCGAGCATATTTATAAATCCGTCGTCGCGCAAACAACACCCCCTCGTAACCGATCCTCCAAGATTTTGTAGGTTATGCGCGCTTCTTAACCTAAAAATTCCATCAGAAACGTTACGCACACACACACATCTTCCAGTTACACTGACAATTCGGTGTTACTTCTTCAATCGCAGCGGTATAGCAACATTAGGAACGTCAATTCCAAGGGAGAGACGTATAGCGAGTGCACGAAAGAGAGCAAGAGAGAGAGAGAGAGAGAGAAGCCGCGACACCGATCGTCCGCGCGCGCGAGTCCGTTTATGTAAGTGCAATTTGAGCCAAGTCGTACGTAAACGTAACAGACATTGCTAGAGTGTATTTATCTAATCTTGGAGCGCGCGCACACGTTTAAGAAGCTAACGCGCGGAGACTCTACTGTGTGCTCTCTGCAGGGCTGCTCTCTGCTCTGGCTGATGAGAGCCGACCACTATGTGCACTCCACACGCACGCACACACACACACACACACGGGTGCGTTGCATCACGAAAACTCTGCACGCCCTAAATGAGATTAACGATGCGCTTCTCTCTTCTTTTCTATTTCCTTCCCCCACCCTCTCACTCTCTCTCACTCTCTCACTCTCTCTTTCCTCTTCGTCCTCCTCATTTTCTTTTTTTTTTCCGCTTTGGTTCGCAACCTTTTGTTTTTCTCTAACTCTTCTAAATAATGCGTTACATGCGCGTCCGTGTGTCCGTGTGTGTTCCCGCGTGTGTGTGTGTGTGTGTGATCGGGTGAGTGCGATTTTTATTTTTGACTCTTACTCGCCTTGTTTATATAACGTCGCGGCGCATTCTGTGTTTATATAAACACTGTCCTATTTATCAAGTCAAATTTTCGTGTTGTACCGCCGTTGTTGCCCACCTTCGGCTAAATTTATCTTAATTTCTTTTCTCGTGCATCTTTATTACTGGCCAATGCAATGGATTTTGCCTTCGCGTATAATTTCAAGTTCCTCGAGCCGTTCATCGAAATTCACAGGATCTTTTCATTCATCGCTTTGCTGCAGCTGCGATCGAAAACGGCGAGATTGCACTATATCATTTTTCATACATTTAATTCGATGTATTTTGTGATTCTGAAGCATTATGTAATAGCGCGATTCGAGTAACGAAACCGATTCATTTCGATCCCTATAAATAGACGCCTCCTAAACAATATTAGTCATCACGCCGAAAACTACACAAACAGTAATCCATCGCATCACTCGCAATATTTGAAGAAAAAATGTAAACAATCCATTTATATGAGATCGCGGATCTCGGGGGCAATTCGATCGATGCGCCAAGAAGTGTCACGCGGCAGAGTATACACGAGCCCGTGCTGCAGTCCGATGGCTTGGCACAAAAATTACATAAAGATCAGGCGGCGCAGAGTTTAACTATATATATATATAGCGGTGAGTACAAGTACGAGCGGTGACTCGTTAAAAAAACGTTACGAACTATCAACGATATCGTCAGTGCGTCAGTGTGTGTCTGCGACGGGAAATTTCGTGCCGCGGTCGATCTCGTAACGACGCTAACGGGAACGATGACACGTAATCGTGTATTACCTAGTCGACGCGCTCTGTGCGCGCTTGTATATCTAGCCCCGAGACCGAGAGACTGTCCGCATATATATCTCGTGTAGTAGTGGGTGACCGTCGTTGTGTATATACCGGTCCCGCAACGCAACCGGGGTCACGAGGTATACACTTTTTTTCTTCAGTTCTGTCTTTCTTGAAAAAGAATATTAGGCTGTATTGGACTGCGGGAGAAAATTAGCTTTCTGAGCGATATCGATACGGGATATAATTCAAGCGAGAGAATTCACACAAGAGCTACGGTTAATTAGCGGGTGGTCGAGTATTTAAATATGTGAACAGCTGATTAGAATGTGCCGAGATTAAGCCGAATCGATTCGTATGCGTTGATAGGTGGATCGAATTTATTATACACCGTTTGGAAAAGTTGGACAGTGTGAGCACTTTTTTTCGAATGTACCTTGGGAAAAAAATTGTTTTTTAGTATAATCGATTGACCGATGCGTATGCGGATTGCGTAACTTGGATATAGCAGCGTGTTTTATTGTAAAAGATAATGAAAATTGATATATAAGCCCCCTGATAATTTTTACAACAAATTGTATCTAATAGAATCGTTAGAAGATTCTTATACATAATTGTATTACATACCTTTTTTTATAGAAAAGTGTCTAATTACTTTATCGACATAATTGAGTTACCTAAGCATGACAACCAAGATATGAGTATCATATTTTTTCCTTACATAATTCTCAATTTTGTTATTGTGTTATATACAGAATACATAAGCGTCTTTCATACGATCTACTCAAGCTTATTATTTACACCCAATTTATCTAGCAGTTAATCTCTTATCGAAACCATTGAACTGACTAGTTTTTGCAGCTTTATTTACTTTCCTTTTTATATACAGTAATGGTACAGTTAACGTTATAGAAGAAGTTGGGACTAATACGTATTATAAGAGAAATTTTATGCGAGCGTTTATTTCCATGCAGGAAACAATAAGAGCAGCGATTATATAAATTAATTTCTGGATTTCAATAGACAAACATCTTATGTAAGCGCCGAGTATTAGAGATTCAGCTGACTTGTAGTTCCGAATTAAAGTTTGAAAATTTTCCAAAAGTCGTCATCTTTTCAAACTTATTGCTTTCCGCAAGCCAATGCTAATATTGGCTTATTTGAAAATGAATTTTTTTCTGTAATTCCTTTCGAAGAGAGGACATTTTTTTAGGATATGTAAAAGCTCAAGAAGCGCAAACTTAGCTTCTCAAGTACGATTTTCATTGTATTTACTCTGTAGCTCTTATTCTTCGAAGTGAATAATAGCGACGACGTTTATAAAGAGGTCGCAACTACAAAACAATGATGTGCTCATGTCCTTCATACTGCAGTGAATCGTTAAACGATTATATACAGTTTATAAATGTATAATATTACTTGGTCAAGGATTTTTTCGTAAATCCTTTGCCCTAGTTTTTTTTTTTAATTTTAAATAAGTCAGTCAGACGTATTTCGTTCCGCGAAGAAAAGCGCCGACAAAAAGGAGCAATATTTTCATCTGGAGATTTGTTTTCACAGATATTTTTCGCTCGCCTTTTTGTATATTTATAGATTTTTTTTGCTATAATAAACCTGCACTGGCTTGGAAAGAATATTTTTTATACCCGAGTTTCATATTTTTGTTAGTCTTTGATGTTGCCTTGCAGTGTAAGGGGAATGATCGTCCAGAATAACCTCGTTTCAGTTCTTTGAATTGAAAATTTTCACAAATATTCGATATTCAACAATAATTCATATTCAAAATGACAAAACCATAAATTTGGGATTCATATTAAGCTAATCCTACATCGCATAAAGCCATACCGATACTGCAGATGAGCTCATCGGATTCCATAAATAGGCACCCATCTCCTCTCGCAAATAAAAGAAGCTCTACACAAACTCGCTAAATCAATCCACCCAGAAATCGTACGATCCGCATTTCCACGCAACCCATCGGGCTAAACTTATCCTATATAAAAAAAAATGTCTAATAGTCCGGTAAAGAAAGAAGAAGAAAAAAGTCAAAAGCGAGGAAAAACAAGAGAGGGAAAAACAAGAATCCATCAGATAGACTCGCAGGTAAATACCACGTGAAATATCAGCACGATTCGGAGACTCTCTTTGTCACTCCCCTCTCTTTCTCATTTCTCGCGGCAAGAGAGTGCAAGAGCCGCGTGTATCTCAAGAATCTCGGCGCGAGTGCATGCTTATATAGCAGAGCGGGGAACTCTAACGTTCGGAATAGCCACTGCGAGAGAGAGAGAGAGAGGGAGAGGGAGAAAGAGACTCGGCGCGTTATATAAGAACCGACTCTCAGACTGGCCGTGAACTTAGCAGCGTCCGTACGCGCGCAGCTGTGTGTGTCCTTTTCTTTTGAGACAGAGAGAGAGAGAAGCTGCTGCTGCTGCAGTATAGTATGAGAGATAGAGAGGGAAAAATTTATGTGTCGGGTGCTACGAGTGTGTGTATAGGGGAACAAAGGATTCGGAGCCTTTTGCCTTCTCTCTATACGGGTTTTTATCGTTTTGTTTTTCGCGATTATTGCTACGGGAGCTTCCTTTTTTTTTCTTCATTGTACACACGGTGGAATGTTGAACTTAATGTATCGTTGAACACTTCTCCGGTTTTTTTTTGTCTCGCGGTACAGTGCACTGCGATTGATATTTGATCAATTTTTCGCGCGGACTGGTGTGTATAGTTACGATTTTTTGAGGTGCAGGTTCCCTCTCTCTCTTTGTGTGTGTGTGTGAGTGGATTATCGGGAGTGAGATGTTTCGTGAATATCGCAGTTCATTTATTTGGGCCAGACTTGCGGCTGAAAGCTTCGAATTCCATTGTCGCGCGCTATATATAGTCAGCAGTAATGCTTCTGATTTATTAACTGCAATGTTCACAAATTGCTGACTTTATTACGCGTGCACCATTAAAATCTGCATAAATCATTTTCCCTTTTGTTTATTTGAGAAAAGAAAAAAAAAGTAATCATTTGAAAAATCTCCAGGGCCAACATCTTCTATCGCTAAAGATTCGCGATTGCGGATCGCATTTATTTTCAGAATCTTCTTCCCCGACGATCATTTTAGTTTCATCTTGCGGATAATCCAAAGTTGCACTCCATCTTATTTGTTCATGCGCTGCATTAATTAAGAAAAGGAAAGAAAAAAAAAACGAAGTAAAAGAAAGAAGCCGAGCTGTGCACGGAAATGAAACTTTGCCAATTCTAAGACAAAAGGCCAGTGGCCATTCTATTTGTTACAAAAGCAGCGAGAATCAGCCGCACACTATACATGTCGTTACAAAACTCTTCTCTGTGTGTTTCGGTTACATAAAACAATTGTTCGCGTCGAGCTGCGCCGATTTACCCGAATAACCCATGGCTGCGACCACGCAAGACTTATCATTTTTTTTTTTTACAAATCTCAGCCTATACAGCACAGAATTTCTCTGTGTCGCGCTCAACGCTGCTATATCGCTTAATCACGTCGCCACATGTGATAGCCTCTCTTAAAACAATTAAGAAGAATCGCCGCCTGCAGGTTTCATAACCGATATTTCCAAGAACACGCGCGTTACTCAACCAAGACTATATTGACTATTATACACTTCTGCCGCAAGTTGTCTTCTATTTCCATCCCAAACTAGTTGATCGTATCGGAGAACAAAAAAAAAACTGAGAGCCTATCCGCACGCGTGTATATATACGTTTCCGTTTACGAGAGCCAATGTCACATACACACACACGCTCTTGAGATGAAGAATGAACGTGTGAGCGCACCTCGAGAGTCACAATGTCATCGCCTTTTTCGAGCAGCGTGTCTACGTAAACGACATTTTACATTTTACAGACACTCTCTTTCTCTCTCGAGTCACACGTTCGCAGGGGCTTCAAAGTTCGTTTCTGCAGCTTCGAACGGGGCATTATCCAAGTCAAACATCGGCAGTGATCATCGACTCAATATTTCGCAGTGAATCAAAAGGAGAGCTTCGATGATTTTTTTTTTTCAAGCATAAGACGAAGCATTGTGCGATTGAAGTAGATCAGGATCGAGTCCAGTGAGACAAACGTTATTTTCATTCTTCAACTTTCTTATCGATCGCAGAGGTCAATGCCATTATTGTTTTTTCATCATTACCGAACAACACGTATGCGTCTGCAAACATCGTCGAAGAAGCCTAGCCTATACGGTATGAACCGATGGCTCAATGGGTTCAAGTATGAGCTCGGGATAGAAAGAAAGAGAGCGAGTTTCTTTATGTGCAACGCGACGACGCCGCGGCATCTCTATTAATAGTGTCATAATGACCGTCAGGTGGTTATCCGCTGTACGATCTCGTGGTACTCGCGAGTCGAGCGATCATCGACCCTATACAATCGCAAACGCGCATCTGCAAATGCGCAGATAACATTGTTTCCATTTTCTTTTTTCGTTATTTCATATTTCGCATTCAATTTTGAGAAATCTTTGGTGTGTTTGGTTATTGTACCGAATGCAACGGCGTAAGAGCGTTTAATAAGCAATCGGGGGATGAATAAGAGGTGATGGAGAGCAGCTTAAACATCGTGTACACGAGAAAGCATGTGTGTTGAGTATTCATTGTGTAAGTTTCAGTTATATGGATCAAAAGAGCGTACGGTGCAACGCGAATTCCCGTTGGACCGTCGCTGCCGCTTCGTGAACTTCATAACGGTATAGCAGGCGCACTTTTCTCAACTTTCTACAGGAATTCCCCCGGTGGTCGAATTTTGCCGAGACTCATTGTTTCGTATACTCTGGGGCAATTTGGCGCTGGCTGCGGCTTATATATGTGGAGCATTTCACTTTGTATAATACACCTCGCAAAACTCCATTTTCATCGCGGTTCATCATTTTTTTACGATTTTCATCATCCGAAAACTTTTATATATACACGTAATTGCTTGTGCAATAGCCAAGAATTACATACGCGAATTCCCATGACAAATCAAACAGCGGTGCAACGGAAAACTTGCACAAAATCAACCGAAAATTCCGACGAACGCACACGCTCGAATGCAACACTGCAGTCCCACCAATACGACGCGGAAAAACGTATCTCACGGAATAGGAAACGTCGCGGAAAATCATAGCACGCTTATACTATAGTACATAGACACTGCATCAGTCGTCGCCGCGCCTCTCCAATACTAATCCGTTTCTTTTTCATTCATGCCCGCGCGCCGACACATATATATGCACATATGTGTGCACAGGCCGATACGACACGCACGGGGAGGCTCCTAGCTAGCGAGCGAGAGAGAGAGAGAGAGAGAGAGAGCCATTAACGTGGACTATTGCATGCAAGTGGTATATGCTCGTCTCTCTCTCTCTCTCTTCTCCAAGAGAGTGAGCGGTACGAGACGAGTGAGAGGGAGTGAGCGGCGGCGGCGTGTGTGCAGTCGGGCTGCGCGCTTTTGACCTTGAGACTTTTAGCGGCAGAGAGGAGTTCGATGACCCCCCTGCGAGCAGCGAGTCGACGCCGCTGTAGTCGTCGTGCTGCAGTGTGCGCAAGGTCGACGCTGCTGTTGCTGCAGCAACGAGATGATTTTGTTTTCTGCGATGGAAAAGTTGTTCGATCGGCGTTCGGACTCTGGAGATTCTGAGCAAAGAAGATGGGGAAAGTGCGGATGGATTTAGGTAACTCAGGGGGAAGGATGAAAGACATTTCTCATGATTCACGATGATCAAAGAAGAAGTGGGAGGCTATTTTTAGCAGCGAAGAAGTCGTAAAGAGCGCAGGTACCTTGACAATTCAAGGCGATTCGAAGCCTTTTGATAATGTTACCGATGCAAGTACAGTAAAATCGGGTTTCCTCGTATTAGTTTTGTGCAGAGAGTTTTTTTCTTGTTTTGGAGGAAAACATCAGCTAAAGTGATTTATGTACTGCTGGTACAGTGGTAAACACGTACTTGAGTGGAGTTCAAACAGCAGTCACGTATGCACTGCAATAAATTTATGGTAATAAAACGATGATGAATCGAAATTCCGGATATTCTTGCAGCTACACAAAAAGTAAAAATAAAAACAAATGTAAAAATACTCAGAATCTTGAAGAATTCACTACACAATGAGCGCGAAAAATCAGAGCTTGAAAAACATTCCTCGGAAGAGAGCGCTTAAAAGATCTTGGGGTCCGTATAAATCCAAGTCAAGTCCGGCGCTCGCGCCGAGCACTGCAGCAGCATCTCTCTCTCTTTTTCTCTCTTCCCCGGACCAATCACGCGTGCATCCGTATGCGTATACGCGTATATACGTGCGTGTGTGTGTGTGTGTTCAGAAAGTAGATTCTCCCTCTCTCGCTCTCCTCTCGCGTTATTCCGACGTCTGGGAATCCGGACAAAGGAGTTCGAGGGCGCGCTCGCCTGCTCACACACACGCGCAGACACACGCGAGCATCACGCACACAACGTCTCTTGAGGTCGTCAGCCTATGTGGTAGCGGCTATATAGGACCGATTAAAAACGCCCGGCTCCGAAGGAACTATATACAATGGCCAACACGGACCGAAAGAAGAAGATTCTCTCTCTGCGCGTGCCGTGCTGCATCTGGGCGAGTGAAATTTCTGTGCTTGCGAGCTTTCGAATTAGCTTTTCGTGAAGTGCGTCTAGTGCAACAAGAGAGAGAGAGAGAAGAATTTCGAGACTAGATAGTAGAGAGAGAGAATGGTTATTTATTTGGCGCGGCACATATATATATGCGTTTTAGAGTTTTGCCAGCAGGCACCAGTTTGATGGGGGACGCAAGGTGATGTATAACGACGCTGATTTATCAAGGCTTTGAGAGTAATTAGGAAGGTTTTCTGACGGATTAACTAGGCCTGATTTATGGGGGTAGAAGATTCGATGCTTCTGCGATTCCATATGGGAGGCGTTACATAGGCTACGAATCTTTTTTATCTTTCGGTTGACTAGACTATTTAATTGAAATTTGTAATCGACGATTAATGGCTTTAAAGAAAAACATTCCATGTCGATGTAAAGTTTCCCAAACAGCTTAATGTCTTTTGACTTTGAACAATGCACCAGTGACTGTACATGTCTAAAAAGATCTATATATAAATTCGAGTGCACACTCGCGAGCACAGCGGCGTGAGTGTACGCGATAAAAGCCAAGAGTCTACCGACGAGAGAGACAAGGATGGAGTCTACATTATATGTATACACAGTCGCCGTGAAACAGTTTGTTTACCCCGATTTTGTCGAGGTCGCGCGAGAAAGCAGACTTGCACGAAAGACCCAAGAAAGATTATCTTTAAAAATTAATGCTTCGCCAGATGCCTGACACGATACCGCGTACAAACACTGCGAATGATACTTTTCTTGCACGATTTATATCAGGCAACATTTTCCACACTGTACAAAAGAACGCCGAAGTTTTGAAAACAATCAAATAAATTGACTAAAACAAACACTTGACAACTTTACGAAGATGTATTTCTCGTCGTTATACCATTATCTGTTTGTCGTTAAAAGCCGATTCTATATAATATATTAATAAAAGCGATTGAAAAGTGGAGTAGAAAAATTGCCGCTCGATGAGCCGCTTCGTTCAAGTTTCGACTTTCATTGTCAGCCGCTGCGCACCCACGATTATCTTTCAATGTCAAGTGTATCAAAATTATCATGCATTATTACAAAAACATTGGATTACAAAGATAATGCGGAATTTCATTAATTTCGCGTGTACACACAAGATACGCACCTTATACGTGTACTATTTATAACGAGATGAATACGTTTCGCGCGACTCATCGTCATCGCAACGAATCCCAACGTGAACATCCTGCACGCATTGCCTATTATATAGCAGGAGCAAAACTACCCCTCGACCTTTCACTCTTAATCAATAACACCCTGCAGTCATATTCCCACCCCACGTAAGTTGCCCGCAACTCTCAAACAATTTTCTCCTCGCGAACTTTTCCCGCATCGATCGCGCGCGATAAAGGCTCGCACGCTGATAAACTTTTTATATCGGAAGAAAAACTACTCGCCACGGACACGCGCGCATTTCCGATAACGCCTCGGCTGATTTCCGCTGTAGCAAATGTATATCCTCTTTCCTAAACGAACGATAAGTGGGATATAAAAAGCGAGCGAGTATAGCGCGGTTCGTCCGATCGTCGACACCGCGAACCGCGCGTGAGTCATCGCGCCCGAGGATTTGTGCGCAAGGCGCCGCAGCCACGCACCCGGCGTGTCTCTCTTATACGTCAGTAGTAACAGACAGCGCGACGATACACTGCAGGATGGCAAATCCAATACTGCGTTCGGCAGCGGCAGCTGCTGCCATCCGTAATTAATTAAATTTCATCAAGTCATTCAATGTGCGCCTCGCCGTACGGCGATGCTCCTCGGCTTGTAACGGCGAGCGATCCGGTGTACATATAGGCGAATAGTTTACGTAAGAGCGGTCACTCTTAATTTTAGAGTCGATCATCGTCTTATCTCGTTAAAGCGTTTGCCGCCGCCGCCGCCGCTGCTGCTGCTGCTACACATTGACATGTGTGTGTGTGTACGTATAGCTTTGATGAATCGAAAAAAAGGGGGTTATGTAACGAGAGGAATACGTTTCATTTACCGATTATTCGCATTATCGGCGGTTTATCACCTTCTTTTCTGCTGAAATTACTTTTTTTTTCCTAGCTGGCGAGATGTTAAAAATTTAGGATATTAAGAGAAATGGCGAACGCGGTCCGCGGGAAAGATGAATCAATCAAAGTTCGTCGAATCGAAGTTCGCGCGGCTGTACCGAGAAATTCATTTATAATCTGGGTTTATTTCTTTATCAGAGAGAGCCGCGACAACGACGACGAGCGAGCGAGCGATGCAGGGACACTATTGCGCGCGCCGCTTCTCGTATTATTTGACTAGCGGCGCATGCGCGCGGTCGCCCCCTCGCGCACACGCTTTACGTAATATTTTTACACCGAAACATTGTGTAACTGGTTTAATAAAACAAAAAAAAAAAACATAGACTTTGTTATATAAAAAAGAAAAAGATTGGCGGAGGAAGATGAAGGGAGAGGAGGATGAGAAGGTTATTTGACAGTATATCGCGCGTGTGATTCACTACGATGACAGTCCATCGGGCTGTTTCTCGTTTTTTTTTTTCTTTAATATTTCCCCTGCTTTTAACTTATGTGAATCACGCGCGCTGTTCGGAAAAACATGCATTAAATTTTGTTTATCCGCCTGAATGTATAGTTTAGCAACGAGGAGAGAAAAATAACGATTGGATCGATTATGCTGATTTTCTTTTTCAGAGGCTATTGCGTATTATCCACCGACAATAAATGTATATTCATAAAAATTGAATTGTTGTTTTTTTTTATCCCGCGGGCATTATATACACTACTTTATGAATGGTGTTTAAAGCTTAACGAATATTTTGACGTCACCTTCCTTTGCGTATATTACTACGTAAATATTTTGAATCGCATATTATACGTAGCATTCTAATTGGGTGATTTTCATAATTGATTGTCGGAGATAAGTTTCGCGTGATGTTTCGTAGCTGTTTACATTTTCGAACTTTTCAAAGGGATAATAAAAAAGCGAGGGAAGGGGATATATTCATTGCAAAGGTCAAATCTCTTTCAACAATCGCTAATGTAATAATGAATGCTTAAACGCTTTAGTACTCATTTTATATAAGATAACTTTCTAAACTTTCGTAAGTGTACTGTTATACACTTGTTATAGCCCAGCTTTTACATGTATACCGATCTATTTGTTTAGTAAATTGATAGTAAATTGTAGACCCCCCCTTAATGAATGGCCGTATAGTAGTCCGGACCGCTTTTGTTTATTCAGCGATGCAAGAACTATTGACAGAGCCGCGAAAGAGTCAGTTTTATCCAGTTTTCGAAAGCACACATATTTATTTTGAGGATAAAATGGTTTCGGAACTTACATAAGGGGCTAATTACTACTTACACACTAAAACTTCTATTACGACTCGCTTCAAACTTTTATCATCGAATGGCCATTATCTAATTTACGTAAACCAATTCTTTTATTATGTAAAATTTTGTGAAGAATAATTCTTTGTTTATCGCTGCGGCATTAAGGCAACGCGCGATAAATACTTGAAACACAGACAGGAAATTGGTTTTCTCGCAATTGAAAAATCGAAAAAGCAAACGATTCAAAATTAAAGGATTAATAATTATCTAAATTAAAGTATATCGCAAGATTAAGCGTCACCGATACACGTAATCAAGTGTTTGATTAACAGTTGACAAACGTCGAGACAAGTACAGCAGACACGTCTCTTTTCTCATTGAAGATCTGGGCCCCAAACGCTAGTGAACGTCGCGATCACGTGCACCGGCTCCGTCGCGACTTCCGCACACACTCAACCAGCACCAAAACAAAAAAAAAATAACTCACCAAGTTGCACAGCAAGATCGTATCTCTCGAGGGCCTGTCCAAGGTGTCCCTTCTTCATGAGGGCATCAGCCTCGTGTCTAGCGGCACTAGCTTCCGCCTCCCTCGGCCACCACTTCTCCACGAGCCTCTGCACCAGCACATTCGTCTCGAGTTGCCTCGGCGACTGTTGCTGCTGCTGCTGATCGTCTACACTCAACCTCTTCTGTCCGCATACTCTGCATCCACTGTCGATGTCGTCCTCCAAACAGGCCCGACAAAACGTGTGGCCACAGTCGAGCGTCACCGGCTGATACATCGCCGCCTCGCACGTGGGACAGGCAAACGACGCCGTGGCCTCGAGGTTCCTCCAGCGTTGCTGTGAGCCGCTACTCGTCGCGGGCACACCCAGCTCCTCCAGCAACGCGTTCACCAAGTGTCTCAGCTTGTCCGAGGGCACGTTGCCCAATGCCAGACACCGCGAGTAGACGTCTATGGACTCGCGTATCCTGCCGCAACGCGCCAGTGAGTCGCCGTAGCCGAACAGCACCTCGAAATTCGGCGTCTGCTGTTTGAGACAGCGCTCGTACATCTCGACGGCCAGGCGATAATTGCGCGAGGCGAACGCCTCCTTCGCCATCTCCGTCATTATTTTACGCGGGTCGATCCTCTGGGAGCCGCAAGCGAGCGCGCAAGATCGATAAACCCCCCGTTGGTTGGGTTCTGCGGTCTAAGCGTCCGTGTGTGTTTGCTTTGTTTGCTTTGGCGCCCCAGCCGCTCGCGATATATATCGATGAGCTGCCGATCGTTCGCTGCTGCTTTATATATATATATATATATATATAGATATATATATATATATGTGTGTGTGTGTGAGTGTAGGTATGTATATATGTGTCAATCGTTTTTTGCAAAGTCCGCCCTGTAGAATCCGCTCCCAGCCGCGATAGTCTGTCCGAAGCTCTCAGACATGTCTCTCGCTGCTACTGCTACTACTGATGGACAGACCCATCGGATATATATACCCAAAACAGTACATATATACAACCACAATGACGAGTAGATCGCCGGTTTCGCGCACTTCTTATCTATCTGGGCCCTAATTTGTAGAAAACCAAAAAAAAAAATTATTACAGAGCGATAATAGAAAAGAAAGAAACAACCACACACTGGGTCACTTGTATACGGTCCGTTCCCTGCCGGCCGTGTGCTACTGATGCAAAAAAAAAAAAACGCGCGCGCGACTTTGACAGTATGAGCGCGCGATGAATCGAGAGAGAGAAAGAGAGAGAGAGAGAGAGAGCGAATGAGTGCGCGAGAGTATAAGGAGAGACCACGCGGTCTCGAGCACAGCGGAGCAGCTAAGCGCGGCTCACTCGTCGCCACTGAGGTTCACCGTCGACTGGCTCTACTCCACGCTCGAGCTTTCGCGCCAGAGAGCCGAACAACGCGGCCAGACACACGCACGCACACACGCGCGCGCGCAGCGCCGCCGCAGATGTTGCTCCTAGTGCTGGTGGTGGTGGTGGTAGTGGTTGCGCCTTCGATCGAGGCGCCGCGGCTCGGCCCGGAGACCGAACTATACCACTGCTGCTGCTAACCTTTCGAAAGAGCGAGTGAGAGAAGTAGGGAGGTAGAGACAGAGCGAGCGAGAGAGAGAGAGGCTTTTGTGACGTGGGCCGCAGGAGCTGGCGAAAGGATATATCGTAATCGAATGCGCTGCTGCTGCTTTTGCTGCTGCTGGTGGTGGTGGTGGTGGTGGAGGTTGAACCCCTTGGCGCTGGCGACGAAACGCGTCATAATCGTCGACGTAGGTAGGACGGAATTGGTGTCGCTGACTCGCCACCGATTTGCATAATCCTCCTGCGGTTTTGTCCACTCTTAGCGAATACAACGTAATGTGCACGCTGAGAGGCCTGTTATGTTTTGGGTGTGCGTGTAGGTAATCCAACCCCGTTGTGACGTTCTGCCCTAGTTCGGCCCCTTTTCTTGTCCCTATAGGTAACGATGACGTTCGGATGCTCACGTGAGAGATTGTTGGAGAATCTTCGATCTAGTCAATGGAGCTTGGCTTTCTTCGGGACTCCTGCACGAGTCTTTGGTATGCTGTAATAGCTATTGCCTCCAGAACGTAATTCGCTACCGCGTGCGTCTGCTTTGTTTAGATTCGCGCACACCTTGCCTTGATAGCGAAGCGCGGAGCTTCCGGGTTTGGTGGTTGGAGTGAAAAAAAGGGGCGGTTCGAACCGTTCACCACGAGGAATATAAATACCGCGCACAAACTACACCGCGATTCCCACTTCTCTTACATTAAGTAGAGTAAAAGAGATGAATATGAGATGGATATTGATTTATTTCTGATCCATCATCGGTCTCTCACGTATCGTCGACGTTGCAATCGCACCTCTGGCACATCCTGACCCTCGCGATAGTGGGTCTCTCGCTGCAGCCAAAGACGCGGGGGAGGAAGACGACAGGTCCAAAACAATCGAGCCCCTCGGCGGAGCAGCGATCAACAAGCGCCGCCGACACAGTAGATGCTATCCTTTCTTCGCAGAGG
This sequence comes from Megastigmus dorsalis, assembly GCA_900490025.1. Classification (NCBI taxonomy): domain Eukaryota; kingdom Metazoa; phylum Arthropoda; class Insecta; order Hymenoptera; family Megastigmidae; genus Megastigmus; species Megastigmus dorsalis. The sequence continues at coordinate 73,582 of UELU01143512.1, forward strand.
GGAGTCTGGTCGGCCGGGAGAGGGGACACTTGTTGTCCGCGGCACTGTTGCCGCCGCAGCCGCCAACGCTACCGCCGACATCGACGACTTTTGCTCTCTCTCTCCCCCTCTCTCTCTCTCTCTCTCTTTGTCGAGCTTGCCGCGCGCGCGCACACCACACACAACAAACCGAACCCCGCCAAAGGGTTGCGTAGCGAGGCTCCAAAGGTAAGGCTCGTTTCTGCTGCTGCTGGATACTCGTGCGCGTTCTCTCTCGTTCGGCAACGAGGTGTGTATTACGTCGAGAGGCTATAGGATTGTCTCATCTATTGCGTCTTGCGAGCCGATGCCGTTGACAAAAGGATCTACTACGTCACGCGAGCGCTCGCGTTGAAAGAGAGACGCGTGCCTGTGGATCAATTGTACCGAACTGGCTAGGTCTCAAGCTCATTCTCTCTCTCTCTCTCTCTCTGTGTGTGTGTGTGTGTGTGTGTGTGTGTGTGGATGTTTATGTGCGAGGTGAAGACGCGGGACTCGAATCACGCATGTGCAGTGGATGCCAGGGTAGAAGTCGGGCGCATGCGCCCATAGGTACACAATTGGTGGATATACATGTATATATGGTGAACCGGGGGAGCTGGAGGTATGTCTTGGTCGCGCGTGTGGCGTAATCGACCTCTCTCGCGCGGAAAAGCTGATGGGGGGGCTTATACCTCTTCGCAGCTCACCTCGGCCTGCACGACAATATTTATGGCTTGTTTACACGCGTACGTCTCGAGTGTATGTGCGTGTGTGTCTCTCTTTTATGACCGACTTTTTTTTTAGTGTAATATGAGGGATTATGGATCGAGTGCGGCTGAGACAGAATTAAGATAAAAGGATTGTGATTGGCGATCGAACGCCCGCGTGGGTAATTGTTGCACGGGTTTTTGCCGTTGACATTATTGAATTTGGTTCTACGAGCTGAAGCAAAGTCAGAGGAAAACTTATTTGTAATATTTAAATTTCATTTTTATTTATCGTGTATATATATGAAAGTTGTTTGCTGTTTATTATGCAAAAATGTGTTGGTTTAATGAATAAATATTGAAGTAAATAGGTGCATATGATTACACTATCGATACACAATTTGTGAAATAGTCGAGTGGATTTGAATATATTATTTCGAAACTAGAACCACTTTTAATTTTTACACCTGATTTCTTTTAACTAAATTGAGAAATAGTTTATCAAAATTCCTATTAACCCGTGTTGGACTCGCATATGGCGTTCATGGGAATGATCAGGTATAATTTTATTTTTTGTACAGTTGCGAAGAACAAATATAAATTTAGCAATACAAACGTATGGATTAAATAACAAACTGCTTCGTGTCGCATTTTATTACAAAACTTACCAATGACCGTAGATCATTCTAGAATTTTTTTTGAGATGATTTTACTTTGGAAAAAATCAGGCATAAAAGAGTTATTATTAATAGAACAATCTTATTAACTCTTTTAAACCTGAACTTTCTTCCGAAATGGAAACATTCTCAAAACAATTCTATGATTTATGATCACTACTAAGTTCATTTGTGTAATAAAATGATTTTTAAATTTTTTATTTAATATTTGAGCATGTTTGGCTACAAATGAGTGTATGAACTTATAACCGTATAATAGAATATGTAATAGTTCAGTTTAATCTAATCCATACGTTTATATTGTTAAAATTTATGTTTATACCATGTAATTCTACAAAAACTAGAATGATATTTGTATTTTTAATTCCAATGAGCGCCGGATTCAAAGGAGTTAGATCTTAACATCTCTGAGCTTACTATAAATACTACAATTACAAAATAATATTAATGTGACTTTCGGAATTTATATAGGTATACAGTACTTTAATTGATTGTAAGTTAAATTACAATAATTAATAAGAATAAAAAATGGACTGTTCATTATTTAAAACGTAATCATTGAATTATGATAATTTAAATAGGTGAGAAATATTTTCATAATACAAAATTAATTCTTTCAAAAGCATCAATACATATAATTATTATTAATTTATATTCATTGGTTGTTTATCGTAAGTGATTTTTTTAACAATATTTTCATATCGCAAGCGAACGTTTGATGTTTGCGTAAACATTAATTCAATAAAATACATTTGAAGGTTTTCAAATGAATACTTTAGCTTTAGTTTTTTTTCTTTCACTTTGCGTTTCAAGCTATCGTTTCATAGCACATTATTTATCTGCACATATTTGTTCTTAATTTGATTAACCTCGAAATCAATCAAACTTTTTGCAGATTACTTCATTGTCGTGCCATTAATTCATATAACGTTTAATCGCTTTGTTGCTAAAGCTTTCTTTGTGAATGAAAATATGTATTATTAGCTTACGCTGATGATATATCGTTGAAACATCCGTTCGGGCTTTTGAGAAAAAAATGTACACCGAGTGCACAAATTGAAGATTGCTTTTTGTTCCTTACCCTCCTTATCTTATCTATTGTTTTTATTTCAACAGTGCATATTGAGCTTCTGGCAATTAAATATAAAAATTTCAGATAACGAATCGCTATACATACAGCAAAGGAAGAAAGTGAAGCATTTCGAAAAAATTTTCGAGTAACACGATTTGAAAATGACGAAGTGGCACGTGAAAGATCTAATTGCACGTTATGTAAGGGTCACGTGAGAAGGTGAGTGCGGTCGTGGAATGTAAATTCTAAATTTAAAATGAGATTGATAGCCGCGTTCTAATTGAATCGCATCGATATTCCAGGCTTATACTCTTCTTTATATCGCCTTAAGGTCTTGGAAAACAGATAAGACTGCTTTTCTTTCCTGAGCCGCTTATTTGCCTTTGACTTATGTCTTTGCGGAGATTATTATAACAATGCAGCTGCGCGGCGCAAAGAGATCTGTTTAAAATTCAAATCGTCGTTTAGCTTGAGACGGATCGTACCTTGATTACTGCATGCTCTCCCAACAATGATTGGAATAACTTGGATGTAATGTAGAATTTTTTTTTTTCACTTTACGTAAGATGTAGACGATATTTATGTCCAAAAAATTGGTGAAAGTATACGAAATTTAGCGGCTAAGTACGTTCTATTATGAAAGTTCTACATTATATAATTTGATATTGTCGGGTGATCCTTGTGTAATTTTGAAATCTTTGATTATTTTAAAGTTGACTGTAAAATCACACGACGTCAGTGGAGGAAGTTACGTTTTTCCTTTTTTTTCTTTTTCTTTCGTAGAATACAGAGTAGGAGAATACAGAGATGTAACAATGCTTTCTCTTTGTGACGATAAAATTCTTTTATCGCGGCGACAGTCTTTCCGAGAAAAGTCAATCTTTCAATAAACGATAAATTTTTATCGAACAAAAACTCTGTAACTTCAATATCGTGACCTTTTCCACTGACGTTTGTTTTGCACCCGCGTGAATCGTTCATTGACTGTCAGTATAAATAAAAGTTCGGAATTGATTAAGGAATTCGCTGTGCTACTTCGAGAAAGAAAATCGCTTTAAAATTTTAATCAATGAAAGAACTTTACTTATTAGCATCGCTGTAGTTATTTATATCTCTATGTCCGTTAACGGATTAATTAATTGATTTTTTCTGTATATTATGCATAGAAGGAAGGTACAATCAGCAGGAATAATAGAGAATGTTAAAAATAATTGTTTGACCGTATAATGTTACTCTTTATGCAAAATAAAAGCAGATAGAAGTAATATATCATAAATGGTAATAAATAAAAGAAAACACGCACTAATTCGAGTAAGGAAAAATATTTATTCTTATTACTACGCCTTCAGTCTCATCACTCATATGGTGCTCGGTGATCCTCTCCTTCTCGCGGCTGCCTCGTTGCTGGAGTCCTTCTTCAACGATAATCTTTTCTCATAGAATTATCATTCATTTCTTCTTATCACAGTTCCTTTTCCAAGTAGAGAAAGAGAGAGAGAGAGAGAGAGAGAGAGAGAGAGTCACTCAATAACAATGAAGTTATACAGCGCGTAACAATTAATGTTAAAATGGATTAATGTTAAATAATGACTATAGCGAGAGAACGGCAGTTCTTTTTCCTTCCTTTCCTTACTATTCAGAGTACCGGGGCCTTCAATTAGCCAGTCGCGTTCGCTCTTGTCGATTTCTTGAAAAGTCGCACAACACTACAACCGATTTTAGAAAAAGAAAGTATTTCTTTTTTTTTTATTTAAGTTAAGCGAAAACTTTTAGAGGTACTTTGATTTTTCATTCCTTACATAATCAACGTTTATAATTTGTTATACAATGAAATTTTAAAAATCAAGTGATTCGCTAATCTGTAGAAAATTACTATGTAATGTTTATACTGAAATTCATTAAATTTTAATTTATAACTCTACACCAAAATCAATTTTTATGTTATAGCACAAGATAGATAAGTTAATTTGAAAATTATTATTCATTTTCAAAAAAGTAAAGTATAAAAATAAGTAAATTCTCAAAGCTTTTTTACAGAGTACAATATAGATCTGGTGTGCATTTCCTAAATATTTTTACAGATTGTGAGCAGCTGAAAAGATTATCATTACGTCACGAACATCGCATGAACTCCGAACTAAGGAAAATCTTGAAAAAAATCCACCAAGAGGTGCAAGCTCTTGTCCAACATACAATTTTCCAATCATCCACGTAAGCTCTTTTCATCAGTTCCTTCTCGCAACCGCGATCAGTCGCACACTCGCACCGAGTGTACTCCCAGCTCTGTGCACATATATATGTATACACACACGGCGAGCTCGTTGCGCTTGCAAAAATCCGAAGAAGAAGAGAATACACGCACGCTCGCGTCGATTGAAGAGGCTTAATCTTCGACTGCATGCGCATTTATCTGGCGCGCTTACATAAGCTATTTGTGTCGCGCGCGCGCGCGTGTATAAACACACACGTATACCTACACACACATACTGCGACAGAGAGGGAGAGAAAGAGAGAGACGCAGACACAAGCAGAACGAGGAGAAGGAGGGGAAGAGGAGGAGGAGAGTCACCTTTGCAGCCGATCGCAAAACAAATTGTTAATCATCGAAATGCCGCCGCTGCCGACGCCGGTTTATACGGCAAGAGGTTACGTAAAGCCGCCGAAGGAGTCGAAGCTTTTGAACTGCGCACTTGCGAGCTTGCGCGAGTTTTAGCTTCTTGGCAGTTCTTCCGGTGCGAGGTATCGCGCGGATGCTAATATGACGAAGCTTCAGCCGCTCTGGGGATGACGAGGGAGTGTGACGATCGGCTAATTTGAAAGCGAGACGTAAGGCGACGGTACACGTGTGTGCGTGGCTGCGTATATATACATATATATAGGTCCGTGCAGGGGCTCTAGATGAGTATCGGTTTATAATTGTGATTCACAGCTCGGCGCGTGGGTGCGAGTCGACTATAAGAGTCGGTGCGGAAAATCTATATAGGATGGATTTGATTGATAGCGGTTTCATTGTTTACCGCCTCGTATATATATGTTTCTTATGTAATTTTGTGCAATAGTTGCCGAAGATATGTGCGACACTTGTTTTACGATTCGAGCAGAGACTAAATCAGATGCTTATATAAAGGCATTTTTAGCGCGGCTGAATAAGCGCATGCGAGATTTTTCCTTTGACTAAGCGATTTTCTTGGTATATGCACATTTCCGTTTATAGGTGCCATATGTTTTTCGTTTGTTTATCATGGCACATATGTAACATGTACACGTTACATGTTCATGCTCAGATATATATACTAAAGTAAAATATGCCACATATCTTTAATGTTAATGAAATTATTTGTCCAAGTCGTTGTGTCTATTGATTTTTGGTTGTATATATTTTTTTTTTTCTTATATAATCTTGTTGACTCCGCACTATTTCATTTCGTGTAAACAACAACATTGGCTTGAATATCATCATAGGAAGTATAGACGCTTTGTTTCCTTAATTATATTATGCAGTCGACTGTACAATGTACTTTATTTTTATACGAATATCGATAGGCCAACTATTGTTTTAATAATAAATACAATATATTTTAGAATGATGATATCTTATTCGACAACAATACATTCCGATCATGCTTATTGAAATAATGCACATTCAACTGGATCTATTATATTTCACCAAAAGTAATACTCGAACGTCATTAATTCGAATCTTAGAAAGCGCAAGACACTCTCATTTTGCTCATGTCAAGCAAACAATTGACAAATGTTTCAGTTAAAAACAGAAATAATCTAGAAAATCAACGCTTCATCCAAGAATCTTCTTAAAATACCCAGACTCTTTCACAATTGCCCATCGTACATTTCAGCCGCACAAATGAAACGTCGAAACTTTGCGGTATAACTCCCGCACCATCCAATTTTCCCTGCACAACTCGAAGAGCGAAAACCTATACGTCTGTCTCGCGCGCGCAGCAGCAGCAGAAAGCCTAAATCAAGATTGAGAAATTGGCCGTTAATTTTAGCCCCGCACAATAACCCAACAGCTGCAGCAGCAGCAGCAGCAGCACCAATTTCGATTTCGATGTGACTATAGTCGATCGGTGGTGGGGTATGAGAATGAGATACGCCTGGCGAAGCATGTCATGATTCGGGCATTATGGCAAACGACCAGCCAACAACGGCTTCCCCTTCGTCGGTGGCAGTCTCGTATACCTTTTGGGTATAACTCGACTATACAGCTATATACAGCCGTATACGGAGCATAGCCGCGAAGGTATCGCGCGCCGACGCTGCGGATTTTGCGAGAGCGTCAAGCGGACGTTTCGTAAAAGTTACGCCAAAAGCATGTTACATCGCGAGCAGAGAGGTTGTGGTGCCTTGCTCAAATAGTGTCGAGAGCGTTACATAAAGAGGATTCTCGCTTCTCTTCTTCTTCTTCTTCTTCTTTTTCTTTTTCTTTCTTCTTCTTCCTCTTCTTTCGTTTCTTAATTTGGACGACTCTCTGCTGCTCGCGCACAATCTGCGATTATGAGGCCCTCGCGAGCGTTTCACAAAAGTTGAGAGTGAGGGGATGACTCTGTTGGTTATTTAAGTATTTGTTATATATGACGCTGCGTTGGCTTCTTTGTTTGGGCGAGTGTGCAATGTTTACACTATGCGACTGCAGCTCGCTCGAGGATTATAGTGCCGGACATTCTTTGCGCGCTGGGTTGATAGATAAGTGTCAGGCAGGCGTGTCTTTTTCTTCGTTTCAGCGGCATAGTGAAATGTCGAGTCGTGGTGATGGATAAAGTTGCACTCAGAAGTGTATTACAGCATTTTAAGCAAGATTTTATTGGTTGAAAAGGCATCGAATATTGATTATTAATTAATAAATTACCGAGTCTTTAACAGTTTTTTTTATAAACGATTTACAGGCAAGCAAGCGCAGTCTCTTTTGTTCACAATTGCAAAATGATATACGAATAGTTTCTTTTATTCGTGTTATGAAACGATACGTACTCCCGTATTTCGGGAGGCTATTATATTCCGATACATAACACTGACTTACAGATGACTCGCTGAAAAAAAGGTTTGAAAGTGATTCTGCAGTGAAAGGTGATTGTACCTTTACGAAAACAATGTGACTATAACACAATGAACACGTCAATTTTTCCTCTACGTGAATTCCCAGATTTAATAGATTTAGTCATTTATAACCAACCATCCGAAAATCTCGTCATCGTTAACATAACAATTTGTCAATTTTGCTTTCGAGGAAAAACGCAATGGATTATTATTTACTTCTTGTTGTCGCGCATCTATATATACCGTACACGCATATATAAGCAGCGCGTCGCAGTGTCATCAACCAAAATTCACAATCATGCAGTTCGCGAATGCGCCACATTGTGCAAGCGCATAATTTTTGCATTTTTACTCGGAGGAGTTGTACCTTAAGAAAAAAAGTTATATTTTTTTGTCGATTTACGTAATGGGATCTTCAGTTGCGTAATGGATTATGTACCGAAACAAAATTTTATTGTATAAACAAAGATGACGGTGGATAATAAGCTCGATTTTTTTAAAGAATAATTGAGAAAAAAATATATATATGTTCGGCGAATGCAAATTTGTATTTCAAAAAGAAAGTTTTATGTAGCTTATAATACTCGAAGCTCGGGCACTTCTACTTTAATATTTCTCGGAGATGCATCTATATAGAGATAATACTCGTAGTAATCGCCCTATCGAATGACGATACTGAAATTTATAGAGCGTTATATGACACTCTAGTAGTCGCGTCATTAAATTTTTTCTTGTTTCACGATAAAGTATATTACCAATTTCGTATCGAATTACTTATCGAAATAAAGTCAATAATATTCCTCGGAGCCTCGACAAAATTGATTTCCCGAATCCTAATCGATTTACAAAGTGGCCATTTGAAATATATATTTCAAATATTCGAATATTCGAAGAAAATATATTTTTCAAATATTCACAGTAATTATATCGGCATTCACTACTTATCTGAAATGAAAACTCTTATCTCATTCTATATTATCCTTACAAGTCCAATTTGTTCACGGTAATATTTAAACAAAAAGACTATGACACTAATCACCAGGACATTCCTATTACCATAATCAACGATAATCAAGTCAGTCCGTCCCTATAGCATTTACGTAAGGTGAGTCAATAGCTCTAGCATAGATTCGCTACCCATACATCCGTGGAGCGAAAGATGGTTTCTTCGAATAATCCGCCGAAATCCGCATGCGGGTGCGGCCGCTCACCGGCTACATATTACATAATCGCCCCCTTCTACCTCCTTGACTCCACGGATTTTCGCGAATTATACACATCGAAACTCGCCTCCCTAGCGAATCGGTCGTGGCTCTCATACACACAGTGGCTTTGCGTGTATCAAGCGCGGACTAAAAATATATCGTCGGCACTCGTGTGCGTGTGTATATGTGTGTGCGCTCGCGTTAGCCGCGCGAGCGGTAAACACTTGCGGCTCCCCCGGCGCGCTTTTATATAATGAATGAGACGCGATCTCCGCCGATGTATATCCCATTCCTTTACCCCCCTTCTATGATACCCAATCGAAAATTGACGCACGAATCGAATCTTTATATACATATATAATATTACTTACATGCGTGCGGACGATTTCGTTGACCTCTCGCGAAGGTTGAACGCGGGAGAGAGGGTAACACGTTTGTGTCACGGTTTTTACGCACTATAAGGAAGTGTATCGGTTAATATGAACAACACGGTCCCAGTGTATAAAATCTGTAACGCAAACGTGTTACTTTAACACAGTTGGATTTGCCGCGATCCAAAGAGGGATCTCATATTTTTTTATGCGCATTTATAGAGGCGCGAGAAGCCGCGGTGAGTTTATAAGATAAGACGCGCTAGTCCACTTGTCTATATTTATTTTTTACGTTATACAATGCGCGGGGAATACACTAGCGCGGACGGTGGCGCGGCGCATTATACATGTGTGGCGTAGTGGTTCGCGCGCGCCTTACATAATGCAATTCGAAACTGCCGGTACGTGAGAGGTTTTAAGTAATAGCGAGCTTACTTTATGTGCGCTTTTTCGAAAAGTAAGCTGTTATAAGCGAAGTCGAATTATGTACTTAACGTAGACACGTTTATTTCGAGCCGCGCGATTTACATAATGACTGACACTTTGTCTGTTGTATCTTTTTTTTATTCCCCAGGACTTTTCGCCGCTATATTTTAATTATTTTCGAAGATTACGATTTTTATGGGAGTGTGAAAATTCATGAAGTTTCTTAAATCTGAGCGTTTTATACTTATTAAAAGATCTTAGCGTGTTAAAAATTATATTATATAGATATGCGGTCAGCACGATAGTTGGAAAATAGTTCGTAATTTAATTCAAAGTTTATTATCTGTTCTCGTTTGCGGTATCATCATATATAAAATAATTCAATCACAAAAGATTAAAAAAGGTTTTCACGCACACTGTTGTAAATCATAAAATTATGAATAAATAATTAAAATAATGTAGGCGCTGAAAATTCCAAGACGGATTATCGTTTCGAATGATAAAAAGCAGCTTAGCGCACTGCACGTCTCCGATTTACCATACTTGCCGTCAGGTCGCCATCGTATGCCTTGGATAATTGTCTCGAGTCAATAGACTGTATATATAATTAAATATACAATGTTACGGCGGAATAAATTATACCCAAGCGTTGAAAGATGGAAATCAGTGATTAAACTAATACTATCCAAAGCTCCAAAGCCAAATCATCATTATCTCGATCAATCAAAATGCACCGACTGCTGCACCTTAAAAGTACACACATGAATATGTATGCAGGGTTGTGAGGCAATAATATGCTCGAGATATACGCGTAAAATCGAGAAGAGCGCTCGCTTTACTTCGTCGAAATCGCGAGAAATCAGGCGTTGAAAATATGCGCCAAACGAGATGCACGACACGCGTTCTCTTTGTGCAGGCCAGAGCGCGCGCGATGTTCGTGGGCCACGTGTTGTGCCAGTGCATTCCGTATATTGTGTGCGAGCGAGCGAGCGAGAGAGAGAGAGAGAGAGGAAGAGAGTGGGAGAGTACGCAAGTCGCGTGCGACGAGTTCGCCCGGAGAGGCGCGTGTGTGTATGTGTCATTATAAGGTGAGTTTACGATAAAAGCCATGCTTTAGCGCTCTATGCCTTTTTACATTAGAGGCATTTGTTTCACTAATTTCTCGTATGATACTTAGAAATAGAACCGGCTGTAAGATTCTTATTGTCGGACTGAGACAATGGACGTCAATTTTTCTTCATTGATTTCATTTATTGCGTATGATAATGACGGATTCTGTCTTTACTGTTAAGAGATAGGACTCATTCTAAGTATGGCACGGAAAAATTTGAATCTATTAATTTTTATATTTGAGATAAGGAAAGATTAATTTCTTCATCGTTGGGTAATTGTCGAACCAAAATTGGAAGTTGTTGATTTCGTGTAACAATTAAACGATATGGGCCTGCTTAATAAGTAAAATTTGTTTAAATATGTATGTATGAAATATTTGTAAAATAAATAATATGTTTAATTATAAAAGTGGTTTCAATGCTTACTGGGCGAAACCGCTTTGTTAACGAAATTTCACTTCCAAGGAACGAAGCAATTTATAATTCTATTCTATTTTTAAAATTAATTCTAGGGTCATTTATTATATCGTGAGTATAACAGTGAATTAAATGAATAACATTATTTTAACTACGAGAATTCAAGTAAGGACACTATTAAATTATTAAAAATAATGATAACGATTTGATATTGACAGTAGATAAGTGTCTGCCCAGGTCAGACTAAAACTACGCTTAAAAGTGTTATTTAAAGTACTTATTTACTCCATCAACTTCGGATGGAAAGAATACGATTTAAACTGGTTATATCCGACACTCCAATGTTGTATTCTTCGTCGCTTAAAGCAGTTTTTATTAATCGTAAAACTGTTTGCACGACCACGTTCGCGATTCGAATCCTTCAAAATGCACGTAAACATATAGCTTTCAAATATTGTTCAACTCTTCAAAGTCTCCTATATATACAGTAAAACAAAGACAGCTTATCGAAACACCTCGTTGCGAATCCAGCCAATTCTAAAGACGCGCTCGTAATATCCTTCAATTAGCTAGAAGAGTAAAGCTTGGCGCGATTTCGCTCATTAGAAGCGTGTCGTCCCGACAATCAGAGCCTTAATACTTTGTATCCGTTATCAGCAGCTCGAATCGGCCGCGGCAGCATCGGCCACTATAATAGCCTAAGAATCCCCGCGGCGGTTAATTCTGCTAAATTCCTCACTAATTCGTCTCTCTCGTCGGTGCGCGCGTTGCGCGTGCCTCTATACTCGCTATATAGGTAGACATGCACGTGCACACGCGTGCCAAGTGGGAAAAGCTCTCGCGCGGTCGCGCGGCGCTTGTATACGGTGTCAGGCCAAAAAAGCTCGATAATGAGAGCGAACAATGGGGGGGGAATGAAGACGAGTAGGGGCGGATACGTCCGAGAGCGGTCCATTAAATATTGTAACTCATTTATTCGGCGCGTCGAGTTTCGCCACGCGCTATGTGCAGCCGCTGCTATACGTTGCGTAAGCTGACGTGGTGCATTTTGCCGCGTATGCGTGGGTGAAAGTGAAAATTGCTATTATACCTTTGAGATTGGTTTTTGGCGTTTACGCGATGATTTGTCACAGTCGAGTTTGTTTCTTTAGTCTTTCTTTTTGGGCGGGGGGTGGCAGACTATTTTAAGGAGAGAATAGGCGGACGTGTACGGAAGCGCTCTTTGGTTGAACATTATAGAAATAAACGATAAAGCATACAATAGGAATGGTCATGTGGAAAGTGAACAAAGTAGGACATTTCGTTATTTATAGTAGCCAGAAAGTAAATACATTTTACTATTTCGCGTGATAAGAATTTTAAACCTTCCCCGAGCACATACTTGTACGTCATGTCATCGGGTGAAATGTCCTGGCTAACGCTTTACTGTTCACTTAAACTTACTTGTTTTTCTACTTTTAAAAATATTGGGATCTAAGATCTGTTGGGTTCAAATCTGGTGGCAAAAAAATAAAAGCATCCCATATATTATCATAAGCGAATAAGCGATTGACTGATACAATGACACGTGATAAAAAATGGCGGATTTAAACCGTAACTCCGTCCCAACGTTAAATGACAATTAATTATACAATTAAGATTTACACTACTGTAATTAATAAATTGAGGTGTACTTAAACTTTTCCTACGACCTCAAATAAATGCGTATACTTGAAAATAAAAATAACTTGAGTTTGAAAATTAATACAAGCAGAGCTGACTAAATATTAACATTATAACGCCGGCAGCTGTCATCGCTGTGTTCATCTTGAGTGAGATTCGCTCGGACTTGGTCTGTACATTAATTGGAGTTATGCAAATGTAAAAGAGGCAGAGGGAGAATTTTATGCAAGAACACTCAATGAACACAAGAATACTACACCACTTATACACGTATTAATTTTCACATGCACAGAGAATGACGTATTAACATTTTTTAATGATTCATAATTGACTAAAAGTTATTATAATAGACGTTCATAATCAACTGTCCAATTTGATATTAAACTTACTTCAGCATAATATTATCATTAAATTTTTCTTTTCATTCTTAAAGTAAAGTTTTAATTTACGTAACATCGAATTTTATTTTAGCAGAAAATCTTCGTAGAATTCTTTTACGGTAATTTTTATAATAGAATTATCTCCGTGCAGTCACGTGGAAGAATTTCATCAAGAGAAATACTTCAATGGAGTCCAATTTTCATAAGGAGGTTTATGCATACCAGAATTATTCTTAAAGTATTCAAAAGGAAAATCCAGTGCAATGAAAAGACTTGTGATCAAAGCCTGTCACTAGCAGGTAACTGACAATTACTTCATACTTTTAAAGAACATTATTTAGATTAAAACTGAAGACTATGAATTCATCGTACAACAATTATTATTTATCTGCTTTAAGAAATTTTTACAATACATTCAGAAGTAATTGACAGTTAGTATTACATTAAAGTATTGGATGTTTAAGATGATTTTCACACAAGTAAAGTAAAAATGAATATTCATTTGAATTCTTTTCATACTATTCCATTGAAAAATAGTTCAATTATGAAAATAAATTACAATTATGGTAATGACCCCATAATAACAGAAAAAATTTGTCAAATTAATAATTCATAGTCAATTTTTACATTAAAACACATCTACGAAATGTAACATAAAAACGAAACATTTATGTATTAATATCTTAATTATGTACGCTATCGTATAACTCTATCTTTAGAACGGTCTAAATTTAATTCTATATGTATCCCAACATTTAGGCAGTTGCGGAAATTTGTTATTTTAAGATTAGAAACAGTATTAATATAATGTTATGTAAGCAAGCTCTTATAATTCAATATGTAGTGATATAAGTACTATAAACGTAATGCATCGATAATGGAAAGAATAGGAATTCAATTTGGAAATTTCAATTATCAGCCGCAATTATTATATGTAATCGCGATCTTGTAATTTTATATCAAATACTATTCGTAATTGAAATATATAATTGATAATATATATACATAAAGTGTTTAGTTAAATGCAACTTTTTTCTATTTACTCAAAAATCATATAGTTTATAACATTCATTGCGCAAGAATTTTTTCGAATTACCACAAGTGCTATTAACAGTTTACTTTTAAAGCTTATCATTGATTACGAAAGAGCTCAAGTAACAAGTGATACAGGGCTAGAATTGAGCTGTAAGAGCTTTTGCAATGTCGCAGCTACTTATGCGTGTATTACATGATAACAATTTTTAAATGTATGTCAACGTTTTAAAGTTATATATATTTTTTGTTACTTTGTTACAATTAAATTACTACAAATGAGTAATTCAATCCCAATATTAAATTATTATTCCAATAGATAAAATCTTCTTGCCAAGTTTTAAAGCTCATTGTGAGTAGTAGGGGTACATAATTCTCAGACAGTATCTGGGATCTTTATCTCTGTCTGGGGTTCATGATTCTAGGATAAGTGGAGGGGGAAGGCGCCAGGCCCTGGCGGCGCGGAGCCATGCGGAGAGGGGAGACGTGCGGAGGGGGGGGCCGCGGACGTGTGGCGCGGATGAGTGACGCGGTCGGGCAGCGCGAAGGGGGAGGCGCGGCTAGGTGACGCAACAGGAGCCGTGCTCGCAAGCAAGTGGCGCGTGGGGAGTCGCGCTCGCGGACGGGTGACGCAACAGGAGCCGTGTTCGTGGCCGGATGGCACGTGGGAAGTCGCGCTCGCGGTTTTCCTTCTCTACGGCAAAATAACAAGCAGGCACGGACATACTCGTTTAGGTCAGCACTCGATAAACTTTGTTTTGTTGGCGATTGTACGCGGAGACATACCTTAACTAGTCTAATACTGTGAGGACACTTGACACGTCGGGGGTGTAACTCAGCTATTTCTAACCGATTCAATCTAGAGGAATGATGGCAGAGTAGATTCTCAAATAAAAGTAGCAAAGATATTTAACACTGGTGGGGGACGGTACAGATACAATTCAACGCTGCAGGGTTAGACTGTAACGGCGGTCACAGCGATAAGGATTTGAAAGATTTTCAAGGGGAATAGGGCCACGCGTCTTGATTTGTTTTATCAGCTAGCATGACACAGCGTTAAAATATGATATTTCTTTAAGAAATCTCGGATACAGTTTAAAAAGAGAATATGCATGCCCCGAATGTTTATGGCCAATAACTTGTAATCTTTTCAGACTAGTTTTTTTTCCGACGAGAAAACGTTTTCAAAATGATTCTAGGATGATTCACGATCATTTTGAAGTCGATTTTTATAATAAAATTACTTATTTTTTAATTTTTTCGGCTTTCTCACCGCCTATTAGGTATACGTATACGGAATATAAAAATTTGAGTTTGTTTCACATAATTCTACAAAAACTAAAATGATTCTTGTACATTCCAATATACATTGGGTCTGATAGGATTAAAACATTGGCAAGTTAAAACTCTACATAAATAAATATGCAACAGAAAAGGTGGGGTAAAAGTTATAAGAGAAAATATCAGTGTAAGAGGGAAAACAATCTACTTTTAAAGCTCAGGTGTTAACGTTATCGTCAAGTCGATTTTCCGTATTAAAAATACAGACTGCAGAAGAAAAACTAAACGAATTGCGGTAACTTTCTATACAACGAGGAGCAAAGTGTGCGTAACCCGTATAATAATGAATGGGTCCCGATTATAAGTGAGATGAAGGAATTGGAGTTAGGGAATGAATTAGTGTATATGTTGCACAAAACTAATTCTTTAGAATTAGGTTCCATGTACCTGTTGGGGCTAAGATAGAGCGATGTGGTTATACTTGTAGGAGGCAATGTAGTGCTACATTATACGGACCGTAAATACAAAGAGTACTTAAATTTCTTTCTTGCTCATTATTTTAAAGCACGTGTAACGTCGTGCGCTCCTTTAGGAAAATTTTAAAACTTGATCACATGGTAAATAAATTACCATGCGCGCTTTTGATTAGATCACTAATCAATATCGATTAAACTCACCCATGGTAAAACAGATCACTTCTCTAGCATAAGAAAAAAATGAGTCAATACCAATGACTGGTCATAATATACAGATATACAGTTGAGTTCATATAAGCAATACATATATATATACTTCGATAATTTTACAATACTTTATAAGTTTCATATGGGTAGATGTTGCGTATTTCTAAAAAAACAAATGAGTGGAAGGAAATTCCCTATGAAATTTCCCATAGTACCTGCGAATCTCTGCACAACAGTAAATGTCTGACTATCTAAAAATTATACGCATTTTTATTC
>UELU01143513.1:0-20081 GCA_900490025.1 Megastigmus dorsalis
TAAGAAACATTTATTGGATGGTTGAGTACATACAATTTTTCTTATACAGTCGTGATAATCTTCTAAGGGTGCATAAGTATTTTTTGTTAAGTGTTTCAAATTAAGAGCGTCTAGCATAAGTTTCACATTTTCATGATGCACGCGTACGCATACATTATGTGTGCCACTAGTTCCAGCCAATACACAGTGTGGTGGTTTTAAATGCGTGAATTTTGTATAGCCTATCTTAACACTTTTATATTCATTTTTAAATAAAATATAAATTTCTGTCAAATTACCGAGAAGCAATCTCTTTTGAACGTGCAATCGTTCACCAGTAACTTGTTTTATTGAAATAAAATCTTTCATTCCAGGCAATAATTTACTGATGTCGTCACGTTCATAAAAGTTGTTTTACCAAATTTTTAGTTTCATTAGGAAGCTCTTTTCCTTTATTTTTCAATGGTACAGTTAAAATACTTTTATCTGTATCTGTCTTTAGAATTTCTCTTGTTTCCCATTCTGTACAACCTAATTTTTCCATTAAATTTGTACGTGACCAAAATATAGGAGCGAGCGAAAGTAATAGATTTCTTTCTTCTTTTAATTTTGTTTGAGAAAGCTTATTTTTTAAATTTTCAACTACGGCCATGGCAGATATATGATCTTCATCATCACAATTCAATTTAATTTTTTTTGGTGTTGGAGAAGATTCATTCGATTTACGTTTCTTATACAGTAAAATTTTGCATGAAACACAAACTTGTGCTCCATCTGGTATTGATGGAAATGATTCTTGTAATGATTTTGGGAATTCAGTCAATTTTTTCCAGTGTTTATCCTTTCCTAAAGGATGGACGCATGTTAAAAAACCCATATTTGTCTTAAAAAAGACAGATAAATGAAAGATCAATTGCAGTAAGTTTGTCTTGAAAAAGACAGATCAGTTAAAGATGAATCGCAAAGGCACAGTTAGTTCGTTAAGACGAAAAACGCATACTTCAACGTTGCATATCAATCGTATACATATAAACAAATCTTGCATAATCACTTTCGAGCATCGGAATTTCAGTACAAGACACCTATCGGTGATTTTATAATTAAATTGTTCCTGAATATGTTGATTTTTTTATAAAACAATCCTGAAACATTTCTCTTTTTTTGTAATATTCATATAATGAGAAAAAAAAATTATTAGCTAAACAAATTAATAAACAAAATACATTTGCATAAATAAAAGAAAATATAATTTATTTAATGCGTAGGAAAACCAATGAATAAATAAATGGCAACGCATTTGCACGTCGCCACCGAAGTTGTACGCGCGGCGCGCCACGCCTGGTCGAGCACCTTGTGTTTGTTGAATGATATCTCGATAAAATAAAAAAAACCTCTTTCCAGAAAATAGCTATATCGACGTAAAATTTCCTCCTCTTTCGATCTAGCAGGTCGAAAAAAATATTAAAAATGCATTTTTTGAGATATAGCACATTTTATATTTTTTCAAGGTATATTTTTTCAAAGCTGAGGAAAAGATACATCGAAATCACTTCGTTATGATAATTTCTATGTTTATTTTAGCCCTTTAAACATGAGCTGAAAACAGCACGATTACGCGCTCCTGCGCTACGCTTGGAGAGTTGACGTGAAACAGCTCATATGGAGAAGTGCTCTTTCCATCGATGAAATGATGGCTAAGTCTTATACGAGGACGGCACTAAAACAATTCATACGAGGAAAACCCATAAGATTTGGTCTCAAATTCTGGGGTCTCTGCACTTCCGATGGTTTCGTATTAGGTCTTCACTTCTACTGCGAAAAAAATTCTACAACGGGAAGTAAATTTAGTAAGTGTGCATTAGGTTCTCGCGTTGTCATGAACTTACTACAACAGTTTTTCGGTGTTATACCTCCGGGCAAAATGTCTATGTTCCATGTATATTTTGATAATTTTTTTACAAGGTTAGATCTCGTTGTGCATTTGAAAAAGCTAGGGCTAAAATGTACAGGTACTATTAAAGAAGATAGAGTCAAAGATAAAAATGTTCTAAATAAAAAAGCTCAAAGAGGTGAGTATGCCGTGAAGCATAATAAGAACAGCGGTATGAATTACATTACTGTGATGGATTCAAAGCCAGTTTCGATTGTTTCTACTGTTGCAGGGGTAACTCCATTATCCTCTTCAAAGAGATATAGTAAGAAAGAACAAAATAAAGTTGAGGTACCTTTTCCGAGGGCTATTAGCGTCTATAATAGTTTTATGGATGGCAATGATGCCCACGACGGACATTGCAACAATTTGCTTCCGATTATTCGTTCAAAAAAATAGACGTGGATAGTTTTTTTAAGACTAATCCAAGCTTCGATTGTAAATGCTACTGTAATATTCAATGCTGTCAGTGATGAGGGAAAAAGAGTTGGAACAAAAAATTTTGCACTTTCAATAACTAAAAATTACATGACGCAAGTGCAACGAAAAAGAGAGGAACACAATATGTCCAAGCAAGCGAAACTCAAACTTTGTTCTTATTGTCCCGTAAGAACGAGATTTATCTGCGAAAATTGTTATTTATCGTTTTGTGTTCAATGTTTCAAAAAAAAAACACTAAACAATTCGTATTCCAGTGAGAGGCAATGGGACTGACTCAAATCAAGCACCTCGACAAGTGAGAAGCAAGGGGACTCACTCAAATCAAGCACCCCAATGGAGACAAAATTCTACTACGTCCTCGTCGTTGTCTCTGAGTCATGCAAAGAGAAAAATATGTTTTTCTCTCGAAAACTATTGACTTTAGAGAAAAAGTTTATAGAACAGAAATATCTTAGAATTGATCATAAAACTCCCTCAAATTTTTTCAGAGTTTTTGGAGATGATTTTGGTAAATTGTATTTTCCAAGTTTTCCAAAAACTCAAAAATTTTCTCAAAAAATTCTGAAAAAATTTGAGGGTATTCTATGAACAATTTTAAGATATTTTTGTTCCATAAACTTTTTCTCTAAACTCAATAGTTTCTAAGAAAAAAAATGAGTTATATTTTTTATGATCTTATTTCGATTTGGCCGCCATTTTGTTGAAAGGTGTTTTTTCAATATTGTGGATCGTGGACTGGAGAGGTTCAAAAAAGGAATTACTACTTCCGTTTGAGAGAATGGTATTTATTTGAATTTGTTGAGAGTAGCTCTTGTTGCTGTCTCTCCTTTGATGCGTGCTGAGCAAGAAGAAAGGGCCAGCCAGCGCAGTGAAGCACCATCGGTCGGCGCCTTGGTAGTTGGAGGGGGCAGCAAACATGCTGCGTGGCGAGAGCGGACGGGTCGCGCTCGAACGCGTATCGGTGACGGTTTCAGAGACAGAGAGACGCTAATGACGTCAAATTTCGGAGACGATTCCGAACAGAAGGAGTGGTTCAAAAGTTCCACCAAAGTTCCTTGAGATACTTTAATAGTCGTTATCACCCCTGATCCATATTTATATTATGATTCCTTCACGATAACATTGTTAAAAAAAATCGCAAATTTGATTTTTTGCAAAAATTTTCACGTTTTTTTTGTTTAGTTGGCTATAACTTTTTTATTACGCAGTCAATCACAATTTTGAATAGAAGACTGGCGTACGTGGACAGAGTTTAGTCATGCGATACGAAGAAGATTCAGTTATACGCACAATAAACAAGAGCGATTGAGAGACGACATAAGGAATTGTCTCCAACACGAAGAAGAAATGAGCATAACATTTTAAAGGTTATCTTTTGCACAAATGCCCAGTCTGTTCGGGAAACGGACAGAAGGGAGAGTAGACGAGGTCGCTACTCTCCCAGAGAGCACTAATATCAAAGAAATACAATTGGACGCAACCTTGAAGGATTCACAAGGAAGGAATGGAGGTACACCGGGAAGCCAGATGGTGGCTACAGGTGGAAGTGGATGGTTTCCACTTTCGCGCTCTGTACGATAACTGTCATTGGTCCGATTGGCTTGCAGCTCGCGAGCGCATCGATCGAGAAGGATGGATGCCGCTTTCCGAAAAATAAGGAAAGCTTGGCACATTACGACACTGAACGTGAGTAATGCCTACCACTAAGTGGCTTTAAACGAAGAGCCTAAACCAATAACAGCATTTTCGGTACCTGGTATGGGACATTTCCAGTACACGAGGATGCCGTTTGGATTAGAAGATGCTGGAGCGACTTTCCAGCGTCTGATCGACATGGTCGTCACGCCAGAATGCGAATCCATCGCATTCGCTTATCTGGATGACGTCATCATCATGTCAGAGACACTCAAAGAGCATCTCGAGTAGCTCAAGACAGTGTTAGGTCGCCTTAAACAGGCCGGCTTAACGATTAATCGACAGAAGAGTCACTTCTGCCTAAGTGAAGTAAAGTATCTGTGGTTGGTGCTCAACCAAGAAGGTTTTTTTCCCGACCCAGAGAAGATCAGACCAGTTATAGAGTATCCGGCGCCGAAGAATCTAAGGCATTTAAGGAGATTCTTAGGCATGGCATCGTGGTACAGGAGATTCTTAGGTAATCTCGTCACGATAGCAGATCTGCTCACTCAACTTACGAAGAAAGATCGCAAGTATGAGTGGACGGATCAGCATCAGTTTGCATTTGAGCAGGTGAAGGCGCTCATAGCCTCTGCTCCAGTGCTACAAACGCCTAATTTCGAACAGGCGTTTGTAATACAAACTGATGCAAGCCACATTGGAATTGGAGCAGTGATACTTCAGTTTATCGAGGATGAAGAACACATCCTAGAATTCGGAAGCAGAGTTCTCTCTCCCGCTGAAAGTAATTACAGCGTAATAGAGAGAATGCTTAGCAGATGTATGGGCGATCAAAAAGTTCCGTCCATACATAGAAGGTTATAAATTCAAAGTAATAACCGATCAAAGCAGTCTACGTTCACTACGTAGTCTGAGTGATCCGACAGGACGCTTAGCGAGATGGTCATTGGAGTAACAAGGCCACAATTTCGAGATTGAGCACCGAAAAGGAGCGCTCAATCACGTGCCAGATGCGCTATCACGCATGTACCAAGGGGATAGCGAGGAGATAGCCGTAGCTGGTGTCTCCTGGGCAGATGGAACAAAAGGACGAGTGGTACCTCCAACAGATCAAGAAGGTTATGGAGGACCCTCGCAAGAATCCAAAATTCAAGCTAGTCGGAGAGAGATTATATTCTCATAACCCCGATCCGCTAGTGGAAGGAATTTTGGGCGAGAACGACGATGCTTGGAAGTTCTTCGTCCTACAAGCAAAGCAAAAGCATATATTGCGTGAACACCGTGCCAGCTGGACAGCTGGGGACTTAGGGCGCGAAAAGACGCTCACGAGGATATCATAGTAGTATTATTGGCCACGCATGGATGTGTGCATCGCTAAATACATACGGCTATGCCAAGTCTGCCAGCAATGCAAGATGGAACAGAGAGCACCTGCAGGACTAATGGGCCGTCGAAAAGTGGAACGACCATGGCAATAAGTCGCAGGCGACATCATGGGTCCGCTTACGAAAACGAAGAAAGGATTTGAATACATCTTGGTATTCCAAGGTCTATTCACGAGGGTGAGATTAATACCACTCCGCCGTGCTACAGGTAAAGCAATACTCGCAGAGTTTGTGAGATGCATATGTCTCCGGTTTCGAACTACCGAGGTATTCCTTTACGACAACGGGACAGAGTTTAAGAACCGACTGTTTGACGGTTTCTTAACTAAAAGGGGGATTCGTCACGAGATGATTCCACCTTACCATCCGCAGGCTAACGCCATTGAACGGGTTAACCGTACGATGAAGCAGATGACCATTGCTTTCATCCAAGATGAGCATGTTGAAAGTATTTGTAGACTGTATTTGTTGCTGCAAACATGATAATCTTTATGGATATAAGTGTAAAAATGATTTCTGATCAATATTTTGATGCTTCCTACTCGAAAAAACTATGTAAATTTTTTATAGGGGTGGAAAATAAACATAATATCCATAAACATTATCGTGTTTGCAGCAACAAATACAGTCTACAGATACTTTCAATATTCAAGGGTAAAAACTACCCCTTTAAAACTGCTGATGCTCCTTTCTAAGGGGTGGTAGGATAAAAATGGCCTCAGAAACCGATAAAGCAGCCAAAATTACCTACAGAAACATGTTTTTATCTCGTTTCTTTTTTTACATCCGCCCGGAAATATCGAGTGTCTAAAAATGTCCGCGTCGGCACTAATGTAACCCTCCATTCTTCGTGTTTTGCCTGTCCTCTCCCTATAGCGGAAACAGCAATGGATAAGGAAAAAACTCGGGCAGTCTTCGCCCAACTCCTCGAGTTCGGGTTGGAGGAGGAAGCGGAGTACTTCCTCCACTACTCCATGGAGGACCTCAATCCGGAGGGCCGTAGCCCCAGCCCCGCAGAGAAGAAGGAGGAGAGCAGTCAGGAGGCCCTCTCCTCCACTACAAAGGAGACGGGGGAGAGAGAACCCCCCGCAATTCCAAGCGAGGAGAGCAGCCAGGAAGCCCTCTCCTCTATAATTAAGGAACCGGGATACAATGATCTATATAATTTTTATTACATATACTGAAAATTACAATTGATGTATACAATTTTTATTACAGACTCTCAAGAAGAATGCTAAAACTACTTTCCATATTTTTAAGAAGGCGATTGAGCTGTGCAGGAAAGACAGAGTTATACATTTCACTGTGGATCTATTAACAGTAGCGTTCAAAAAAAGTGAACTGGCTAACAACAGTCTTACAGGAATACCATGCTAAAAAAGTGAAAATCGTTAAATGAAGCCGGCATTGGACCCCATGAGAGTTGCAAAAATAACAGGTAATGCGAGCATTCTATTTTTACTTTGTAACGTTAAGACCTTCCCCCGGATGCTCGAGTAAACCAGGGTTTTAAGGAAGGGGTGAACTCGTGAATAAATAGTACAACTGTTTATGAAAAATAATAAAAGTAAAACATTTATTCCATAGATGGTGGTGGAAGACATTTAGAGATGTCTGAAACAAAGTAAAAATATGACGCTTTGTAATTATCGATGATTCTCAGTTTACTATTACAATTATGCGGCTAGTACGTGATTCCGAGGAGCCTATTCCAGCGCGAATCAGTTATATGCACTCGGGCGAGGCTTCTATACACGAATATGAGTGAATCCAGTAATTGGGGCACGGCGACCCAATTACTGACACCCTACCGATTCGGATTCTGGTGGTCCTAAGGTACCTGTCCAGACGCGACGTCTCTACGATGATTTCTTAATAGTGTCGGGAACGAAGGGCACCTCCGTTACCGACACTTCACAGAACGCGGGTATAATACCTAAACGTAGGCCATTTACTACGTACGTTATTTACTACTGGAGCACCAGATAGTCGCGTTGATTTGGACTCTAGGAGTTTCAGGCATGAAGGAGCTCCTTACACGCCTGAAGCACCGGGCGAATACTGTCGATTTGAGAGCTTGCGCTGCGTTATAAAGGCTCTCAAATCGGCGGCAATCGGTAGCGGTGTGACGTTACCAGCGTTGCTAGGCGATAGATAAAAATAATTAAAAAAAAACGACGGATTACACGAAAAACTAAACAATATGAACAAAATTATCGCGGGTTTAAGTGCAGCGCCCATTTGTTGCAGTCGATCCAAACGCGTAGCCGGCTCATCCCCACTGGTACTTCGATGACGGAGTCGTCGGGCAATTCTACGGGGGCCATGGGCCGGATGTTGGTCGGTGTCTGTGTCTGGGCCGGTGTTTGCTGCTGAGCTGGAGTTGGCGCTGGCGATGGTGCGGGCGGTGGTTATGGTGCTGCTGGTGCTGGCAATGGTACGCGGTATGCGCGGCAGTGCTCTTATCTGCGCCACGGCAACCTGAGGATGGTATGCTCGAGCAGACCTGGAAAGGTGCACAAGAGCAAAATCTAGTGCACTGAGTGAGATTCGAACGCCAGATCGTAGTTGATTTGGAAATCCATCGTCGATCATAAGAAAATGGCTTATACAACGCTCATGGCACTAGAGGACTGGTACTATGGCATGAAAGAGGAAGACCTGGAGGAAACGCTAAGGGAGTTGCAGCTTAGCCATCAGGGTCTTCCCTTCGCGAAGAAAAATAGGTTGCAGAAGTGGCTGTTGGGAGACTACTCAGAAGCCGATTTTGAGCCATCTGAGGAATCAGATGAGCTCAAAGTACAAATACAACGAGATAACCTGCGGAGAGCCTATATCGTCGAAAACGTAAATCACGAGGGGCCACACCCTTGTCATATGCTGCTAGTGGATCCAGTGATAAAAGCCAGCGACGAAGTACGTATGGAACAGCTGTGTAGGCTCAACGTGCCACAGCTAAAGAAGGAGAGTTCAATCACGGAGCAAATCCCAGTTGAGCAGATAGAAAGGCCGATTAGGGAGAGCGACACCAGTAGCCTGACGGATGGGTCCGCTACAGGTGACGAGATGGAGGAAGAAGCACCTCCAATGATCTTCACAGGACCTCAAGTGGGGGATATCATGATGATATTCTCCGAGATAAAAGAGCAGATGAGACTGCTCAACGAGAGGGTCTCAGAGATCTCTCGTCGCTACACAGCACTGGAAGGAGCAGCAAAAACTCCATGCGCGTGCACGTAGAGTGGTAGCGATTGTCGTTTAAGGCCGACAGCGCCAGAGTTCGAAGTGATCCAGAGGAGAAAAGAGCTCCGAATAGCTTCTAGTACGAGACTAGACAGCAGGGGTTGAGTGAGTACGAACGCCACTGGTTTTGGCCTGCATCCGTAGATGCAGGCTGAAAAAGTCTCAAGTAGGCGACCTCAGGTAAATTTCCAGGATGCATTTACGTGTTATCCTGGAAATAGTAGCCTATTGGAGGAGACACAGGCGCGCAGGTCAGCGCAAAACATTTCAAATGCTACTATTGTAGGCACAGCTTGGGAGAGGGGGCAATCTCTCAGGTGCTTACGTACCAGAGAAGAATAGCAATGTAACCACAAACAGTGACCGATTTATTTCTGGAACCAGCACACAAGCACGACACGTAGGTCGAGACGTTGGCCAGATCGTCAGACGATGGCAAGTTTGATTCTCGGGAGAGAAGGATCAAAGTATTGATGTCTTTCTCATCCGAGTAGAAGAAGGTCAAGTGCTTGTTGATCTGACAGAGGAGGAGCTTTTATCCTGTCTGTCAGAGTTACTAACAGGCGTTGCGGTCACTTGGTACAGAGATACATTGTTGAAGCTAATGCACGCACCCGAGGCCAAGAAGAGCCGGTACGTGACTTTCTTACGTGCCTAAAAGCCATTGTGCTGAAGCAGGTACCAGTGCCTTCGATAGAAGCGCAGCTGGACCTGACGCACCTGAATATACTGCCAAAATTGCAGTGCATGGTACGTCGAGCAGAAGCCCGTGACGTGGAGTCACTAATAGAGCTGGCGAAAGAAGCTGAGCTTATAAGTACATCAGATGAGGCATTTAGACCCCCACTATCGCCACAAAATACCGTGATCCCGGAGATGGCATATAATAATCCTCAGAGGCTTCCAAAGGCCAAACTAGTGGTCTCAGGGATTCGGGTTGAGACAAAAGTGTCAGCGGTCGGCCAAGGTCAACAAGAGATAACGGAATTTGCTGAGCTGCTCAGAGAGGTCAAGACGCTGACCGAGCAGCTCCAGCATCGAGCGCGGAGCAAGTCTCCAAAAGCGCTAAAGAAGCGACAGGGCTATAGGAAGCCCAGAAGTCGACCTAGCTCTCCCGTGGCTAATGATACTAAAGGAGAGCAAGGTCAACGTCCAGGTCCGGCTAGCCCTCGGCAAATACGGAAGCAGATGAAGTTTTATACGTGCGATAAGCCGGGGCATATGGCTAAGGATTGCCGAAGTCATATGGCGGGAAATGAAAGGAGGAGCGCGCAGTAAAGGTCGCTGCATCTCCTACGATCCCACCAAAGGCCTCTAAGTCGACTACAGAGGTCGACGGAAGTTGTTCAGAAGTAGTAAATACTTCTGAACAACGTGAGGGGTCGTCAGCGCCATGTTCGGATCCTGATGAAAGCAAAGACCGATGGTGGCTGCAAGTCAACTTGCCTTCATGTTACCTGTTTAATATACTTCAAATTTGTATTTTTCAATGTGCCGAAAATTCTAGTACGATCTTCTACAGGTAAATCTATACGATCTTGTACACAAAGTCATGAACGAAATCATATACGTACCCAATAAACTAAAATAATTTTTTTTTAATTCATAAAGAATTCTTTTTGACAAAAAGTATTGCGAAAGAATTCTTTTCCAATTCTTTATTCACCAAGTATTCAAAAAGTATTCAAGAAGAATTCTTTATGAACATTTAATCCATTTGAGAATATCCTCTTCGCGACAGTTCCGAAAGTATATATAAAGTATTCTTTTTTCGAATAATTAGAAGCGAATAATTAGAAGTTATGGTTTATGTATTCATAAAGTAATCTAAGAGTTCTTTTATGTTGAATCTATGACATTTAAAGTTGTCAAAAAGGCATCAATAAGAATTCTTTTCTGCAAGTTAAACATCAGCTTATTACGGTTCTATAAAAATTATTAAAGTATTCTTTCTTGAAAAATTACAAATTAATAATCTGAAAAGAGATGCAGTATGCACTCATTAAGTATTCTACAAGATTTATTTTATGAGAAATTTATGCTAATTAAAGTTATCACAAAGTATTCAAAAACAATTATTTGGCATATAATATCAGCTTCATCATAATTTAAAAAGAATTAAGAAAGTATTCTTGTTTGAGACTAAATTAGAAATGCATCTCTTTAAAAGTGATGGTTTATTCACTGACAAAGTACATAATCTACTCTTTTTAATTGAGTAAATCACGAAGTTCTAAATAACTTCTTTTTTGTCAATACGAAGACTAACACGTTTCGCAATTTGGCGTTGAAAACTAGCACGAAGACTAGTACGTCTCATTTGTCTGTCATGATGTCACCAAACACGCTGAAAATTTGTAAAAAAATTTTAATATAACTATCATAAACTAAAGATTATTACTTTATTATAAACAAATCTACAAAATCTCGAAACGATTGAGTTGATATTTCATACAGATTTTAGTCGTGAACACTAAGACTAAACCTCACGAAATGTGCCGCGAGGCGCGGGCAGAACTGCAACCATGAACTATTTAAGCAACATAGATATGCTAATTTCTGTCTTTTGACGACCTTCGACAGTCGAATAGTCGATGCTGGGCAAAATTCTGATTATCATTTTTAACTGATGACTGATGAGTACACGCCACATCGGGCGCGGGGCGAGTAGTTGGAAAAAAAAGAACGGCTTTTCAACATGGTGGCCCGCTCATTAGTCATTACTTAGCCCTTGTGTTGCCACCCAGAAAAAATCACACCATCTGCCACCCGGGGTACCCGGGTACCCATGCGCAAATTTGTGCTTATAAGTGCATTATACGCAAAACTAATGAAGTGCATTCGGTCAAAATCTGTTCATTTAGAACTAAGAAAAGGTATTTGTACCTGAATGTTCTCTATAAATCATTCACAGACACTTTTGTAATCGTAAATCAGGTATAAAACGCGCGCCGCTCTACCCTAACTCTCATTCTTACAAAGGCCAGCTGCGTTGAGTTTGAGTGGACGGGGAAAGGGATGTCTGTGGATTGTTTTGTATCTATAGAACGTTCTAAAATGCCGCGAAATAAATATACACGTTATGGAGCATCGTGTACAGCTGTACAATTCAGTGTGCGTCGTTGACTCGTAGAAGCCAGTCGCAGCGGCGTAGTCACTACAGTCACTTTGGAGCACAGTGCGTTAGCGTGCGTGTAATATATATCAACATTCGTAATTGTGTAGTTCGATAATATTATTGAATAATTTGTGAAGTGAAGATAACTATAGTTTATTTATGTACGTTAGATGACTGAAAGAATGGAAGAGTTATCGAGAGCACAGTTTTTGAGGTAACGTAAATACAATAAATACACGATTTATATTGCATATTTGATGATATTATAGCTATTGTAAAATAGAAATATATTTTTATTTAGATTGAGCTCGGCTGAATGAGATGAGTATATCAAAAAATGGATGGACGAGGAACATAACCCCGCGGACGATAGTGACGATCCGTCGGACAGTGAGGACGAGGATTGGTTTCTGGACGGTGATGCCAATGAATCGTCAGACAATGAGTTCAATCCAGATGAAGCGGCTGGAATTCATGAGGATTCAGACGATAATGAAGCAGCAGAAGACGAAGAAGAAGAGGATGATGACGACGGCGATGAGGAGGAGGGTGGCGATGAAGCTGCTTCAATTTCTAATAGTTGTTCAGGTAGGCCACGCCTTACAGCCAGTACAAGTACAATGTTGGTGGCAAAAGATAAAACAGTTTGGAATAAAACGGCACGAGCACATCATCAGACTCCCGCTAGAAATGTTGTTAGGCAAAGAGCTGGGCCTCATAGGAATACACAAATGTTATCGATTCCTCAAACTTTCAAAAAATATATATCATTGGAAATGGTTGATATTATTGTTCGCTGCACGAATAAAAAAGCAGAAGCCATGTACCAAGATTATAATGCAGAAAATAAAGAAGGTGAACATCGTGAATGGAAAAAGGTCACAGTCGCAGAAATGTATTCAGTTTTTGGAATATTGATATGTGCTGGTGCAAATAATTCGAACACTGACCATGTAGATGAAATGTGGAAGAAAAATTCTTATCCGCTTTATCGTTCAACCATGGGGCGAAGGCGTTTTCAGTCACTTTTGCGATCGCACGTTTTGATGATTATACGACACGCCAGGCTCGAGCAGCTACTGATAAAGCTGCACCGATTTCTGATATATGGCAGATGCTGAATGCCAACCTAGCTGCAATGTATAGACCAACGGAACATTTGACCATCGACGAGCAGCTCTTCCCTTTCCGAGGAAGAACCAAGTTTAGTCAATACATGCCATCGAAGCCCGCCAAATACGGTTTGAAAGTGTTTTGGGTATGCGATGCGACTAATGCTTATTCGCTAAAAGGTATCTTGTATACAGGTAAACAAGGTAACATTCGAGAAGTCAATTAAGGAGAGCGAGTTGTAAAAGAGCTGGTCGCCGATTATAAAGGATCTTGCCGAAATATAACTATGGATAGATTTTTTACAACATTACCTTTGGCGGAGACTATGTTATCTTGGAAACTTACTATTGTAGGTACATTGAAAAAAAATAAAACGTTCATACCTCCAGAAATGAAACCGTCAAGATCAAGAGAAGTTTTGTCAACCCTTTTTGGTTTTCATGAAAAAGCTACTATGACTTCATACGTTCCGAAGAAAAACAAAGCTGTTATTCTTCTTAGTACGATGCACTTTGACGATGAAATTTCCGATGCAGCGCATAAAAAACCAGAAATTGTACGTCGAGACACTACTGGTAGAAGGGCTGTAGTCGGCTCATGTTACATTTGTAACGAGCAGCCTATTCGCAAACGGCGAAAGACAAGGAAATCCTGCGCTGATTGTAATAAACCCGTTTGCGATGAACACTCGGTAAAAATCACGAAATGTTCACATTACGATGAGTAATTTTATATCTTCTACATTGATTTAGTCATTCCAATTTACTTACTCATCTGCAACTTGGAAATTTGAAAAAAAACTATGCTAAAAGCGAAAAATTCATTTATTTATTTGTTAGGATAAAATCGCAAAATAAAATTATTATTATTATTATATACAGTATATTTCATCAATAAACAATTAAAAATAAACATAATTTGTTATAATTACTATATAAATACCTATTTACTCATTTAGAATGTAAAATAAAACTGTTATCATAATGTATTACACACTTATTTGCTGGGGTACCCGGGTGGCTGTTACGTGCACTTTGGTTCAAACGCTTAATTTTGCAAGTTTAAAAATTTTTTTAACAATACGCAATGCATAATTTGATAGATAATCGGTTAAATCATGGGGATCCAAAAGGATATTAGCCTATCTTTTTTAGAAAAAAAGTTATGCAAAAAATACACGCCGATGGGTACCTGGGTACCCGGGTGGCAACACAAGGGTTAGAACAGTCATCTTTCCAAATGGTTCTTTGTATGTGTATTTTTCAAGTATGAAAAAATTTTTCTTGCAGAACGCGAAGACAAATATAAGTCTGGACTCACATTGACGCGGCATAACCTTACGCGGAATCTATTAGAGTTCAGCGCGAAAAAGAGATTATTGCTGAAACATTATTTTAAATACATTACAATTGTATATGTGGTATTATTTTTTTGAGAAAAAAAAAGAATGCTTTCTTTTTGAATACTTCTTTTAAATATAAATTACGAAAAAGAATGCTTTTTTTAATACTTCTTTATTACTATAGAAGAAATTTAAATGCAGTAAAAATAAAATTATTTTTGTAGAAATTATTCTGAAAAAGAATACTTTTCTAATGATATTTAAATTTTATAAGAGATGTTTTCTGAGGAAATATAGCATTATTTTTTAGTACTTTTTGTTGAGTATTACTTTAACATATATATTACAAAAAAAGAATGCTTTATAAAAAATTTTTGAATACTATAAAAGTAATTATTATAATGTGGTAAAAATAAAATTGTTTTTCTAAAAAAGAATAGTTTTTGAACGCGAATACAATTATATAAATAATATTATTTTGAGGACATCTAAGATTACTTATAGAATTCTTTTTTTTTTTTGAAAAGTGTGCTTATTGGGTAATTATATAAGTAATCCTGCACGAATTGCTGTAAGATTTCTTGCACGAATTTCTATACGTTTTCTTACAGGATATTTTCATACGAGTAACCCCTTTGCAAAATTTGTACAATGAAAATTAGAATACATCGTTAGAAATGATTCGTATGTCGTAACTTTTTTTTCGTGTATTTGTATCACCCGCTGCTGTAATTTCTCATCATTCTTCGTTTTCAGTTGAAAGAATTAAGATTGTATTATATACTCGAGATTGTCGTCGTCTTACGTGAATTGTGAACTACTAAACGCCAAACGGCAATAGACAGTAGAAAAACCAAAGTAGTTATAACACTACGAGAGTTGTATCCAAAATTGGAACGGATGCAAAGTTAAAACAGTTATAAAATAAATGTCAACATTAAAAAAAAAATTATTTTTGTAAATATTTTTATTTAAACTTTTATTTAAAATAATTAAAAATATTAAATCTGCTCCACCTCCTTATCTTTTCGAATATACACTTCCTACAGAGACTATATATATATGCAGATCCCTTTATCCACTACATATTTAAACTAAAAACAGTATATTAGGTATATGCTTAAGGTAAACCTAGTAGCGACCGGCTACAGTTACGATCGGCGAAACGAGTTTCTAAGAATTTGTCTGTCGTGTAATAGTGTAATAGTATAACTATTATAACTACTGTTTCTTTTAAAGTAAATTTCTATAGTTTTTTTTTAAAGTAATTTGTATTGTTCTACAAGAGACATGGAAAACTGCCATGCATATATATGCATGCCACCAAGTAAAGT
This sequence comes from Megastigmus dorsalis, assembly GCA_900490025.1. NCBI lineage: Eukaryota > Metazoa > Arthropoda > Insecta > Hymenoptera > Megastigmidae > Megastigmus > Megastigmus dorsalis. The sequence goes on from UELU01143513.1 coordinate 15,521, forward strand.
TGGTGAAAAAGAAACGAGAAAAATAATTGATACAAGGTCAATAAAAAAAATTTTGTTTTGATGAATATGAAAAGAATCCTAACTACTACAAGGACAAGCTAATGAAGTTTGTAGATGAATAAGGAGAACAAATACAATGCTTCATTTTACATATAGGAGGTAAGTAAATATTTAATTGTAAAAAATATACCTATTAATTTTTAAATAAATAAACATCCCTATGCATCATGTATGTACACAAACAATCGTAAAATTTGAATGTTACATTTTTTTTTAATTTATACAGTAAAAATGATACTTTATAAAAGTTTGAACATTTTCATGATTTTGAACGCTATTGTATGGCATATAAAGTTATGATTCGGTATTTCTGTAAAGAAAAAAATAACCTTACATTCTTTAGGTGTTAATGACATTAAAATCATACATCTGAAGGTATTTAAAATGAAAATAAATTAACCATTTCGACCGGTACGTAACTGTTACGCCACTTTAGATAACTATGTATTTTGTGGCTTGTGACAATACAATGTCGAACAATACAATGTCAACATTGTTTAATACATTTAAAATATTGAATTTTTGTTAATTTGCCTACGGAATTATGATCTTGATAATCATTCCTCTTATGATTGTGCTTTGGCATTTTCTCTGAGGTTGTCTGAAGAAGCATATCCTTCTCTTTTTTTGCTTCCAAATATCTTTTTTTAAAATATTCCGCTTACAATTTATAATGATTGCCTGCACTTGCTTTATATGATGGTGGAGAATCCAGTGCTCCAGGAGTCTGTAACATTATACAATTATTTGAACCGGGCACTTATTTGTATAATATAAATAAAACATCTTCGCATGAAAAATTTACCTAAAGGATAATTTACCTTGAAGAGAGATTACAATTGTCTTTGGATTAGCGCAGTATAAATATAAAAAGGCATCTTAAACAATGTATTGTATTATGTTTTGAGTTTGCCTTTATGTATCAGGATTGGTCAGGATAAAATAAGAATGATTTTTAGAACAGGATAAAATTGGAATTATTTCACTCCCCACTTATACAGAGTCTGAGAATTTTCCTAGATTTAACATACACTATTTGATAAAACACGAAGTTTTATTCACCACATAGCTCTGTCATTTTCCATTTGACTTGTGGTTTCCAAGTTATTAATTGAAATATTGAAAATTAAATAATTAACGGACAGTTGCCTATTACGGTCGTAACAATAATTGCGTATGCTTTAGAAAATTAATACTTTAAATAGTTCAATAAATATTATTAAAATAATAACTTTAACTAGCTATTTATAATTGTTGGATTTCTGCGTAAATCCTCAAAAAATTTTTAAGTGTTTTTTCCCTGTCCCTTAGTAATAAACAATAATTTCTACCTAGCCTAAGCCTTTGTAATTCGATGTTCTTCCGAGACGTGCGTACTCTTTTATGAGACGGATTAAGAAAAGCGCAGCGTCCAAAAAAACCACCGAGACCCTTAGGTCCCTAGTGCAATTAAGCATACAAGCGCCGCAGCTTGACGAAAAGCCCGCCCAAGTACCTTTGGTGTTCGTGCGTCATCGGGTAGCTACCAGGATGCAAGCGCCCAAAACCTCGGACCCAGCTTTTATGGCCTTGCGGCATCAAGCGGTCGAACTTGCAATTCGACAGTCAGTCGTCGTCGAGAGTCTCTAAAATATAGAACTCAAAGCACTGTTGTCGAGCTGAACGGTTCACTCAACAACTTGTATTCATTTTTTACTTTAATATATTATTTTTACACTGCAGAATTCTGCTGTCTTGTTGGTGTATTCATTTGCCTTTGAATCCCCAACAATAATTCTTTGTGAAGGAGACGGATATTATAAATTATTTTGTAATACTATCTATTGACTTTTTATTTTTTCAGGAAAAGCGCTATGCCAGAACGATATCGCCTGTACGTAATCATGGTAATTATTTGCTGTGCTCAATACTTTTCTCCAACGTTTTGGTTAACTCCATTTTTACAATTATCTTGGAGGAGTTGACATCTGGTTTTGTCGCAGTATTCTGTTCAACTCTAGCTATTGTCATAATTGGTGAAATTTCACCGCAAGTAAGTGTGCATCGCATTAAAATAAAAAAATATTAATAAATATTCAGCTGTATAAAAAAATTTCGTGTTCGTCACTGTTACTCCTTCAGGAGTTTCACAGTATTTAAACTGATACCTTTTTTTATAGATACATAGATATATAATCCCTTGTCCTGCACCATTCCGCATTCGCCCAGGTTGCGTCGGTGGAGCAAGGAAGCTCTATTGGCAAACTCAGTGGGTTAAATCTCAGGAAAACCTGCTCAGTAATATTCGGTATATTGAAAAGTTCGATTTGGGGTTGCATGTCATATTACTTAGGCTGAAACTCCGAAATCGTAAGATTTTAATATCCCAATCCAACCCCGACTTGTGAGATATGAGGAAACACCTAAGCGCTCTGACTAAGACGACGCGAAAGCAAGCGCTTCACCCATCTAAGTTATATCCGCGGCTATCGCTGTTAACTTCGACGACCGTCGAAGGTATAACCTTACTATACTCCGCCAATGCGTCGGTCAATATTCATCAATATATAATTGTATAACAAAATTTATTCATTACTAAAAGATATGATATTTTATGAAAACTACCTCAAGTAAACCTAATTTGTCCTAATGTTTAATGAAAAACAGAGCACAGTATAAATTAAAGGCTATCGCAATTATGTCTCAGGATCTTTAACAAAATTTTTAAAAATTTATTTTTAACGAATTGCCCGATTAGCTTTGTAACATTAGGAAATAATACATTGTGTGATCGTACTTCAAGAGCAGATAATATTGCTTTTGAATCGTGGGGATATTTCAATCATTTATTGCTCATTGTGTTACAGGTTGTAACGCCCAGCCCATATTTTTGTATAACATAAAAAATTGTTTCTTTCGTTAAAAGCGACGCGAGCGCAAAGCGACGCACACTGTATATAATGTATATATAGCTGAAAGCTCGAGCGCCACAGCTTTGGCGAGCACGCCCCACTACGAGTGTGACACCAAAAGGAGAGGAAAGCTCTCAGCAGAGGGGATAGCCCGTTCTCTCCGTGCTCGGCTAGTATAAAAGAGGCTGCACTGCAAGCGCAAGCATGCACTCAGACACTTCCCCTACTTGGGCCTGCCAGCGACGAGCTATGACCTCTCCTGAGAACTTTCTCTACTCCGACTCTTAATGGAATAAAGTCTGTTTATTACTCTCGTCAAACAAATGTCTACATTATTTATTGAAAAAAAAAGCTTAAACTCGTCTAGCGATTGCCCATTGTAAGGCAATCGTGAACTCGAGTATTAAGCATTAACGACTAGCTTGCACTTGCGACAGGTAGCGATTGTGCAGCTCATTACGCAGCTGTAAAGTCTACCTAGAGATTATGAGTAAAAACAAATTAAAATATTGGAGGAAAACAGATACGACTCTTGGCAGTTATGCAGTCTATTGCGTGACTGTCTAGTCTACCTATAAGAATCGAATAAGAAAAGAAAAAAGAGCATACTCCTTTCCCTATTTCAACGATCGTGTAGTTCATTGCGTGGCTGCATAATCTACCAAGCATTCCTATTCTTACATTATAAGAAAAAATAAAAAACACATTAATATCATACATTAAAATTAAGACGTGTCTAACGATTGCCCATTACGTGGCAATCCTGAACACACATTAAATATATAAACAAAGCTCTCCGAAGCTCTGGCCGCGTTATGCATTCAATTAAGGACGCAGAATCGCTACCCAGAGTGATAAGAGAAAAGAAAGGAAAAAACCGCGAATGACGCGATAAATAAAATTAATATTGCGATTCTAAAGCAAACTTTCGAGTCTGAACTTTTTATTACAATATTATGTTGAACGCGCAACGTGCATAAAAACGCTAAGCGCAAGCAGCGTGCCCGTTACAAGGTTACTTGGAAGCGACGTTCTCGTTCTTCTATACGAAATAAGATGTTTTCGTTTTTCGGGGGTTTAGTTTGCAAGCCGATTGTGAATTACTGAGAGACGATGTTCTCGTTCTTCGAAATGGGTGTGTCTCTCGATGCATTTGCCATAAGATTGCTTTTGACGAATGTCTACTATTCCTTGATCGAGAAAGGCGTTTAAATTTAACCTCTGCCGTTTCGTGCAAACGCTCGTTTCTCTTACGCGCAACGTCCTTTGTCGGTCGATCCATATTACCACGTAAATTGAATAAAACTTCATTACAACTAAAAAGTCTGAAATGAAGAAAATTTTTTGAAAATAAAAACATCTTATTTGTAAAGCATTCTAAAAAGAGTGAAATAATTCACAAAAATCTTCTAGAAGTAGGCGCCGAATTCAAATCTGACAGTTAGTATCGTCCTGAAAAATACAATTTAAAACTAATATTGAATTGGAGTCCGGCGAACCCGGGTTCGAGTCCAAGCGCGGCCGATTGATACGAGCACCACTGAATATTAATTCATGTGCTTTGTTTACAAACACATCGAATGCCTCCGTCGCTGATTAGCACCAAGTGG